>JBAMJV010003650.1:0-36642 GCA_037951105.1 Echinarachnius parma | reverse complement strand
CCCTCAGAAGCCTGGGGGCTCCGTCCTTTTTTGGGGGAGCCCCCTCTAAGCATGAATGAACCCTGGGGGCACCGCCCATCTCATCGGTGAACCCTGGGTGCACCGCCCATCTCATCGGTGAACCCTTCAGAAGCCTGGGGGCTCTGTCCTTATGTTGGGGGCCTCTTCTAGCAAGAATGAACCCTTGGGACAGCGCTCATGTCCTCAGTGACCCCTTTAGAAACTTGGGGGCTACGTCACCCATGAGATGAGTGATGACACCAGGGTTCATTCATGCTTAGAGGGGATCTCCATAAGAAGGACGGAGCCCCCAGGCTTCTGAGGGGGTCACCAAAAAGTTTGATGGTGCCCTTAGACTTCATACATGCACTGTAGGGGCTCACAAAAAGATGGAGTCCCCGGGCTTCAGGATCACTTGGAGGGGACAAAGCACCTAGACTTATAATTATTTTGCTGAGAGGGGGCTCCTTAAAAGAAGGACGGAGCCCACGGAGCCCTCAGGCTTTTGAAGGGGTCACCTATGAGATGGGTGGTGACTCAAGGGTTCATTCATGCTTAGAGGGGGCTCCCCAAAGAGATGGACCGATGGGCAGAAAGTGCAAGATTGCCCCCTGAGCTAATCAAGCCCCCCCCCCCCCCCCCCTCCCCAATTCCATCCCTTGGCTGCTCCAACATAACTTATAGTTTGCTTTTCTTTTAGTTTCATAAATTCATAAATTATGGTATGTTTATATTCCTCCATTATTCTATATTTTATTAAGCAAGATCCCCCCACCTCCCCCCCCCCCCCCCCCCCACCCATCCACCCATGGCTAGGCCAATCTAAAATTAATTTTTGTTTCTCTCTTTATTTATATAGAACCTGTATTAAGCAAGCCCCCCCCCCCCCTGGCTATGCTAAATTATAGCTTGTTTTGTCTTTTTTAAAAATATAGAACCGGTATCAAGCAAGCAATTTACTCTTTATTTATATAGAACCTGTCTTAAGCAAGCCCACCCCCCCCCTTTTTTATTATCTTCCCCCTTGGCTATGCCAATCATAAATTATATTTTGTTTTTCTCTTTATTAATATAGAACCGGTACCAAGCAAGCAAGGCCCCCCCCCCCCCCCCCCCCATTGTCTTCCCCCGTGGCTACGCCAATAAGAAATTATATATTTTTGTTTTCTCTCGGTGGTGTTGTACTTTGACCCGTCAACACTTCCCGACTCAGTATCGCTTCCCGCAATTTATACCTAATGTAGCTAGGTGCTTTAAGTGCCAACGCTACTGCCATGTTGCGGCGGCATGTAGGGGAAAAGAAAGATGTGTAAGATGCGGGGGGGAGCACCCCTTTGATCAGTGCCCCAAAACACAATTGTATTGTGTTAATTGTAAAGGCGCATATTCAGCCGCCTACGGAGGGTGTACAGCGCTAAAACAGGCTAAAGAAAATTAAAAATGTAAAGTCCATGAAAAGATTTCTTACGCTCAAGCGGTCAAAGTCGTGAAAGAAAAGTCACAATCTGGATCTGGAGCAGAAAAGCCTAATGTAGAAAGTATTCCTATAAAGAGTCAAGATAAAGCACTAGTTAATGTGAATAGAGAAAGAGACATGCACGATACAGAGTCTAATGCACCTCAACAAAGTGTACAAAAGAATAAAGAAGAGGTTGTTGGTAAAAGAAATGAAGCACACATGAATGGTGGACTTGTAAATAATACCACTGTGGAAACAGAAATAACAAAGTTGCTTGTTGAACCTGGTACAAAGGTTAACTCACAAGATGTATCAAGGAATGTTATGGCCATTGCTACCAATGAAGCTATAATCGTTTTTTTGATTCACATTCTTGTTTTATTGAAGGAAGCAAAAGAGATTCCTATAATGGTGAAACAAATTTGTGAAACGGCACAAATGAGTTTTGGTATACATTTCCCAGATGTGAGTATGCAAATTGTCAATGGACTGCTATTATAAGATACTTTTATTGATGCTCTCAATCCAACAATGGAATGCTCAGGGGATGATAAGCCATGGGGATGAACTAGTGCAATATTTATTTGTATGTAATAAACAAATTGATATTATCTGTATACAAGAAACATATGGTTCAATGATAATAATGTGTTTTATATTCCGAATTATACATGTAATTATCGGAATAGGTTAACGGGCCAATCACGAGGTGGTTGTGCTATATGTGCATTCTTCTATTGTAAGTAGTAGTGCAACGATACATAAAGAATTGGAAATCCAAAGTCAAGTGATACACTTAGAAAATAAGTTTATGACTTTGGTAAATTTGTATAACCCTTGCAAAAGGCTAACAAAGGATACTTTGAAAGAATTGTTTTATGAAAAAAGGAATGAATATGTTTTGATTTAAGGTGATTTTAATGCTCACAATAAATTATGGGGAAGCAAAGTAACTGATAGAAACGGTCGTATTGTTGAAGATTTTATTAATGAAAATAATTTGGTAATTTTGAATGATGGTCAAAGTACAAGATTAGATAGTCATACAGGAAAAACATCATGCTTAGATTTAACTTTAGCTTCAGCACACTTTGCAAACAAAGCTACTTGGCAAGTATTGAATGATACTATGGGTAGTGACCACTTCCCTATTTTAACTTATTTTTGTGAAAATGAGAAGGAAAAAAGAAATAATGACTCCTATTTCTGGTCATTTAGTAAGATTGATTGGGACATTTTAAAAGAAAAATGTAATGACAAATTTGAAAATTTTAGTAGTGATAAAGATATTGATTTTGTATATGATTCATATATTTGTTCACTTGTTGATATATTAAATCAACTTACAAGATGTAATAATAAAGGGTTCCGGTTCGTAGCATGGGGTGACGTATTTTTCACGTGCTCCCGCGGAAACTAATACAGAAAATGACTTTATAGTTCGAAAATGAGCCAACGAGGAAAGAAAAAACAACAGACTACTAGTATCCGAAAAGAATATTCTTTGAGATCATTGGAGAAGAGAATGACGGATAAAACGACGGAAAAAACGACATCACGTGGCGACGGAATGATTGCGGCGGGAGGTAGTACAACGAACAATGAGACAATGCAGCCCGTCCCGCCTGGCACGCTGCCCGGGATCGGGACGGCACAGACCGCTGAGACTGAGTTGGGGGAGGTACGTAAGATGTTTGTACAGATTAATGAGAAAATGGACAAATTTATACGAACAATTGAACATTCTGTACAAGATAATTCTGACCGTATCATTGATGTAGAAAACGTAAAAATCCCTCAACTGCGGAAAGAGATACAAAGAGTAGAGGCAGAATTTTCAAATAAACTACTTGAAAGAGAAATCCACGAGAGATAGCAGAATCTTTTGGTATATGGTATTGCTTCAAAGCAAAACGAGAATGTAGCAGCTGTAGTCAAGAACAAAATAGCTCTGATGCGAAATGATAGTGCAGAGGAGATGAGATTTGTCAATGTACACAGGCTACCCCGTCGCCATAACCCTTCTGGCTCCGACAAAGCACCAGAAGCAATCATCGTGAGATTCGTCAGAATGGCAGACCGTGAAAAGGTCCTACAGGGATACTACACTTACAGCGCAGCTCAGAACAGGAAAAAGCGTAACCGAGAGGGCGTCGCCCATGAAGCCGGAGGGGAGGCTGCTGAGGATGACCCACTGTTCCGTGTTTCGTTCCGTGCTGATCTACCGAGAGTGATGAAAATCAAGAGGAGTCAACTAGCATCGAAGGCGTATACTGTGCTGAGGAAACGTGGCCTGATGACGAGAATAAGAGTAGTCGGAACTGAGGTGATTCTGCAGACGAGGAGGGTCAACGGGGCGGACGATTGGAAGCGCTATACAGAAGAAGATGGTTAGATGGTTAGCAGTCCACGCCGTTGGCTCGGCTTTCTCTGTTTGTATATTGAGATACCGCACGTTTTCTGATTAAGATTGCTACCAGACGGTATCAAGGAAAGAGGTCATAGTTTATCAGTTCATGTTAAAATGATAACAAGCAGATTTACTAGTAGACCATGCGCCTGGCAGATGAGGATCAGTTTTAGTTTTTTTGAATCTATAGCGAAGATAGATTAATAATAGTATGTTAATTTAAATTTACAGAAGACAATTCATTCTGTAAAAACCGTACCGAGGAGAAACAACAGCACGTTGATATGGCAGCAGAGACCAGAGGCAGTAGCAGTTGAATTTGAAACAAAAAGGGTTTATATTGAGATTAAGAGAGCTACTACCGTAATATAGAAAGTCATAGGACTCATAGGCTCATACAAGACCTAAAATAAATAGACTGGTACTGGTAGCCATAAGCCAAGGATCAGTTTAGTTTTGGAATCTGCAGTGAAGATAGTTAATCTACATAAACGGAAGACCATTAATTTCTGTAAAAGTTGTGCCGAGGAGAAACAGCATGTTGATATGGCTGCACAGACCAGACTTATCCAGAGGCAGTGACTTTGAAAAATTTGTTTTGACTCTAGCTACCACTGTAATACAGAAAATCATAGCCATACATGTACTCAAATTAAAATAGACTGGTAATGGTAGCCATGCGCCTGAATTGGCTATATAGTATTTAGAGACTATATTTAAAGATATTCTATAAAGTAGCTACATGGACTGAACTTGAAAAGAGACATTCCTCAATATAATACAAACTTATATTGAAAGGATAGATAGCTCACGTATTAACATTTCTGCGGGAGTTGCACGATGTTGCACTCGGAGCTGGAAATCAATTTTTGTTTTTGTTGTATGTTAATTGTTGTGTTGTGTTATTGTGCACAAAAAAAAATCCTCCACAGCTCAAGATGAAAGTATTTATGTATGTACATGTCTTGAATAATGTGCTTATATTACCAATTGTCAAATTTACTTTAAATGAGTAAGGAACAAATTAAAATCTTTTCTATAAATTGCCGTGGATTAAGGGATTCACAAAAAAGGAGAGATGTATTTGATTATTTGAAAAAGAAAAAGGCTGACATTTATTGTTTACAAGATACCCATTTTGTTTTGGAATTAGAAGAAGATATTTTAAAAGAATGGGGAGGAAAGGGATTGTTTTCTTATAAAGCATCCAACGCTAGAGGAGTTGCAATTTTATTTGATAAATTTTCTCAGTATGTTATAAAAAGATTTAAATGTGATAAAGTTGGCAATTTTGTTGCTCTCAGTGTAAAATGGGGTTTTATGGAATTCTCTTTGGTTTCATTATATGGCCCAAATCATGACGATCCAGGTTTTTATGAATTTATACAAAATATTTTATTGGACTATGATGATCCTCTTAAAATAATTTGTGGAGATTGGAATTTAGTCCAAAGTTTGGAGATGGATACATTTAATTATGTAAGACTAAATAATATAGATGCTAGGTCAAAAGTTCTTGAGATAAAAAATGGTTTTAATTTATTAGACCCTTGGCGGCAAATGTATTCAGATAAAAAAAGCCTACACATGGAGACAGCCTAATCCACTTAAGCAAAGTAGAATTGATTTTTTTTTTATTTCATCAGAATTGTTTTCTCTGGTGAAGAAGAGTGAAATTGATTTAGGTTACCGTTCAGACCACTCATTGATAACCTTGGAGATTATGTTTGATAAATTTAAAAAGAAATATAGTTATTGGAAGTTTAATAATTTATTTTTAAAGGAATTAGAATTTATTTCTCTCATAAAAGAAAAGATAAAAGTGGTTACCTTGCAATATTTGAATAACGAGAGTTTGGATGGCAATCAATTTGATAAGGTTAGTAAGCAAAATTTAAATTTTTTTTGTTGATGATCAATTATTTTTGATACTTTGTTAATGGAGATATTAGCAATATGGTGAAAAACCTTCAAAGTATTTTTTGAATTTGGAGAAACAGAGGATTGTTGAAAAGACTATTGTCACATTGATTGATGATAATGGTGTTGTATTGCAAGAGCAGGAACTAATTTTAAATGAAATAAAGACATATTATGAAAATTTGTATAAGTTCCATGAAAATTCTAATATAGATGTGCTATTTTCTGAATTTAATAAAAATCAGGTTAAGAATCTTACGGAAGAAGAGTCATTAGGTTTAGAAGGAGAAATATTACATAGTGAAGTTGCAATGGCATTGAAAAATATGAAAAATAATAAATCCCCTGGTCAAGATGGTTTTACTGTAGAATTCTTCAAATTCTTTTTTCAAGATTTAGGGATTTTTATGGTTCGCAGCATGAATTTTGCTTATAATTGTGGAAGATTATCTTTCTCACAAAATTTAGGGGTCATTACTTTGTTACCAAAAGGCGATAAAGAAAGACATTTTATAAAGAATTGGAGACCTATTTCTTTGTTGAATGTAATTTATAAAATGTTATCAAGTTGTATTGCTAATAGATTAAAAAAGGTACTACCTTGTATTATACATCCAAATCAAACAGGGTTCCTTGCTGGACGTTTTATCTAACATAATTTGTTTAACTGTTAATGGGAGATTTTGATATATTATATAATATTATGGTAAACCGTCTGGTCCCGGGCATGAGCGATAACATGCATGTAGTGCTCGTTCGAGCTCAAACATGACAAAATCCTCATCAAGTACAAATGTACTATCTAATTGACCTTTTTCACAATAAAACTTATACATTTTCTTTTACATTTGTTGAAGAGAGTCAGGGTCTACAAAGGATTCTTCACTAATTTTTTCAAAATATTGAGAGAATTCCTCTGCTACTTTTTCATCTTTCACAATTTTTTCCTTATCCTTTTCCAACACTATGAGTTTTTGTTTATCATTTTGTTTTGAGTCACCATTAATGATCTTAATCTTCTTCCATATGTCCGAAAGAGGAGTGAATATATTAATGGTGGCACAATATTTCTCCCAAAAGTCTATTTTCGCTTGCCTAATAATTCTTTGTGCCTCAGCCTTTTTCCCTTTATAATCCTGTAAATATTGTGGTAACATATATTTCACAACTTTATTTTCACTCGATTCCTTTCTTTAATAACATCTGAGTATAATTTAATCCATTATATTACTGGGTTCCGTTTACTTTTATTATTTTTTTCTTCTTCAAATTTGTGAGCCCTCCACAGGCTATTTATTAATAATCTTCACATAAACAAACAAATCAAATACATGTGCATGAAACAAATCAAATACATGAGCATAACACAAATTCAAATTAATCTTTCTATACAAACAACAATTGTAGCAAATGCCACTTAACATTAAAATGTCTCTCCATTCCGGATATACATAACATATATTTTTCATCTTTATAATATTGTAAAACTTTCTTTTTCAACATACCAAAAGGTGGAACTATGTTATTCAATTTACAAATAAACATCTGTTGTTTAATTAGAATGACAATACAGTTAAGAGCATCATTTCTCTTATCTTCAAAACCAAAATTATGTTTTGTAAAGTGAACAAAATTCGAACTTGAGTTCTTTCATAAATCCAATTTGAAGTTTCATTCCAAATCTTTCTACTAATCTCACATTCATAAAAGAAATGTACTATATCTTCGAGTTCTTTTTTACAAAATGAAAATTTTTCATTGTTTACAATTTTCATCCTAAAAAGTTGTTTATTTAAAAATAAGATTCTATTTAAGATCTTATACTGAAAGTATTTCAAACTAATAACTGGAGTAAAACGAAATATCATAACGTTATACTTTTGTATTAATACAGATCGTAAATTATAATTCAAATATCGTTCCCACTTTGAACTTATTAGAGACAAACAATTTGTTTCTTCAAAAAGAACTTTGTAAATGTATCTACATCCTTTTTTTTCATGAATAAGAGTTTTTATATGAGAAGGAATTAAAGGGAAAGTTGAGTTTTGGTAGAGAGGGCGCTAGACTACTTAATTGGTCTGTGACCCAGATAGCAAGCCAACGTTGGTCCAACGTTGGACCAACGTTGTCCAATTTTTTCGGCAACGTTGGTCCAACGTTGTCCGGCAACGTTGGACCAACGTTGCTTGCGTACGCCCAAACAACGCTGCTCCAACGTTGGCGAAAACAAAATACCAACGTTGGATCAACGTTGGTCCATCGTTGGAAAGTTGTCATTTGTCAACGTTGGACCAACGCTTTTCCAACGTTGATCCAAGGTTGGTATTTTGTATTCGCCAACGTTGGAGCAGCGTTGGTTGGGCGTACGCAAACGTTGATCCAACGTCAAAGCAACATGTGTCCAACAAGCATCCACCATATTTCCAACAAGCATCCAACATGTCTCCAACACTCATCCAACAAGCATCCAACATGTCTCCAACAAGCATCCAACATGTCTCCAACAAGCATCCAACGTTGGTCCAGCGTAATTCACCAACATTTCTCCAACGTTGGTCCAACGTTGGTCCAACGTTGATCCAACGTTGGTCCAACGTTGGTCCAACGTCTCACCGTACTAAAAAAATTAAATTAATATTCATATGACACGCCTATTGGTGATATCTAGAACATCCTATCCTAGCTTTCCCTTTACCTAAGACTAACCCTAACCCTATTCCTAGTCCTATTCCTATCCATATAGTCCTATTCCTATTCCTACACTCACTACATCCACATCATCCACTCAGCTTTATATAACCTAGCTTCTGTGTTAATATTTGTTTGATGGTTGGTATTTCGATAAAGTTGAATGTTTGGATAAAGTTTTAAGAATTTACACAAATACATCATGGAAACAAACCTTTAGAATGTTTTTGTAGATAAATAACTTACATATATTTCAAATAATGAGTAAATAATAACATTGGATTCATTCTGAACAATCAAATAACATGATTATTAATGCTTTTTGCAGTCAATGATAACCACTCATGAATATTCATGAAAAATAACCAACGTTCATCCAACGTTGAACCAACGTTGATCCAACGATGGCATACATCCTGCTTTCAGCAGCTAATTTTAAATCCTTTTATTATGCAAGGGGGTTTTGACCACCTGTGCTACGAGTTAAAAAATTACCTTTTCTAACATAACAGCTACATGTAGTGAACAACAGATGTGAAATGTTGGATTCTCGTTGGATTAACGAACGTTTCACTGTGGGTTACCGATGTCGATCCAACGTTGCTCTAACGAGATTGTCCAACCTCCATTTCACTTTGAGTTACCGATGTTGATCCATCGTTGGTGTTGTAATATAATGCAAGTAAGCGAAATGCCATGTGTAACTCTGGCATAACAATAATAAATACTGGTAAATTACACACCTGAGTGTCAGGGTAGACTACCCGACACCCAGAAGATGGAACCAGGGGATTATTCTGCCCCTTTCGTACGGTTGTCATCCCCTATGTAAGACCGACATTTACCTTAATGCAAAATGGTTTAACGTGCTAGTGCCAGGGTGGACTACCCAACGCCTAGATGATACCAAGGGATTATTCTGCCCTAAATGGTATTCATCTCTATCACAAATCTAATCTATCCGGGGGTCTGAGACGTCGAAGTGGGTAGCGCCTGTCACGTTCTTGCGAGGGCGGCTTCACCTCACTCCAGCACGCTTCTGGGACCTCCGTTTCCTCGTTTACTGGAACATGAATGTTACCTTCAGGTGCGCGACGCTTCTTTAGATGATGTCTGTTCCGGCGATACCGCCCACCTTTCTCACTCTGGATGTGGTACGAGCGGGGCGTTGAATCTTGAGTTGTCACTACGCCAGGTTTCCATTCTTTTCCCACTTGGTAGTACACACGTTCTCCAGACTTCAACACCGGCAGCGACTTGGCACCCTGGTCATAGTATCGCTTCTGCCTCTTCTGGAGCTCTTTCTTCCTACTAGCTATGCACCGTTGATAACGAACAGTACTGTTCTCAATAAAGCGTTTTCTGGATGGTATATCCGGTCACACATCAACCGTGAAGCTCGCCTCCCAAAATGGATTCAAATTAGCATTTCTACAACACAGGTCATGGCGAATCGAATCAGACATACAGTCACTTTCACTTCAGACACCATGTTGTAATATAATACACGAGTATAGTTGAAAGCTTACTTTATTAACTGCTTGTAGATCGATGGCCCAACTCATACATGGTTTCTTGACACCCGATAATATAATATACATATCGATCCTATATGTTAATTCACCGGGGATGGCGCACTTCTATTTATGATTGTAATTCTACTTGAGTCCACTCATTACTGTTGGTCTAACGAGATTGTCCAACGTCTTTTTCACTGTGAGTTACCGATGTTGATCCAACGAGATCGTCCAACGTCTTTTTCACTGCGAATTACCGATGTTGATCCAACGTTGGTCCAACGAGATTGTCCAACGTCTTTTTCACTGCGAGGTACCGATGTTGATCCAACGTTGGTCCAACGAGATTGTCCAATGACTATTTCACTGCAAGTTACCGATGTTGGTCCAGCGTTGCTCCAACGAGATTGTCCAACGTCAATTTCACTGCGAGTTACCGATGTTGGTCCACCGTTGGTCCAACAAGATTGTACAACGTCCATTTCACTGCGAGTTACCGATGTTGGTCTAACGTTGGGCTAACGAGATTGTCCAACGTCTTTTTCACTGCGAGTTACCGATGTTGGTCCAACGTTGGTCCAACGAGATTGTCCAACGTCCATTTCACTGCGAGTTACCGATGTTGGTCCAACGTTGGTCCAACGAGATTGTCCGACGTCTTTTTCACTGCCAGTTACCGATGTTGGTCCAACGTTGGTCCAACAAGATTGTCCAACGTCCATTTCACTGCGAGTTACCGATGTTGGTCCAACGAGATTGTCCGACGTCTTTTTCACTGCGAGTTACCGATGTTGGTCCAACGTTGGTCCAACAAGATTGTCCAACGTCCATTTCACTGCGAGTTACCGATGTTGGTCCAATGTTGGTCCAACGAGATTGTCCAACGTCTTTTTCACTGCGAGTTACCGATGTTGGTCCAACGTTGGTCCAACGAGATTGTCCAACGTCTTTTTCACTGCGAGTTACCGATGTTGATCCAACGTTGGTCCAACAAGATTGTCCAACGTCCATTTCACTGCGAGTTACCGATGTTGGTCCAATGTTGGTCCAACGAGATTGTCCAACGTCTTTTTCACTGCGAGTTACCGATGTTGGTCCAACGTTGGTCCAACGAGATTGTCCAACGTCTTTTTCACTGCGAGTTACCGATGTTGATCCAACGTTGGTCCAACAAGATTGTCCAACGTCCATTTCACTGCGAGTTACCGATGTTGGTCCAATGTTGGTCCAACAAGATTGTCCAACGTCTTTTTCACTGCGAGTTACCGATGTTGGTCCAACGTTGGTCCAACGAGATTGTCCAACGTCTTTTTCACTGCGAGTTACCGATGTTGATCCAACGTTAGTCCAACGAAATTGTCCAACGTCTATTTCACTGCGAGTTACCGATGTTGATCCAACGTTGGTCCAACGAGATTGCCCAACGTACATTTCACTGCGAGTTACCGATGTTGGTCCAACGTTGGTCCAACGAGATTGTCCAACTTCTTTTTCACTGCGAGTTACCGATGTTGGTCCAACGTTGATCCAACGAGATTGTCCAATGTCCAACGAGTTCCAACGAGTTTGCAAGTTTCCGACGTTGGTCCAACGTTGGCTTGCTACCTGGGGAGGTAATGAAAAACTGAGTGTAAAATTTGAAAGAGCATAATATTTAAACAATAAAATCATCTTTGTTTGATCAAAATCGGTTCAGAAACGGCTGAAATATCCATAAATATAACAATTTGTAATAAACCCGGGGCCCCGGGTTTATTAGAAAATTTTGAACCAGCCGTTAAAAATTCAAAAAAATGCTTCCTCTTTTCAAAAAGTTACAAAATAGGTATTTAAATAGTTGTTGGTTATTTCTCTATCTAATCACTATTTCAACAAAGCATCACATGCACAATATTTTATTCAAAATGGTTGAAACCGATGAGTGTTTAGAGAGCGCCCTCTTACGTTTTAACGGCTCTTTTTGAATGATAACATGATCTTTACTACGTCATTTGTAATTTTGTGTTCCTTTCTAGTTATAACTATTAGTTTGTAATGTAATGATGCAGGTTTTGGTTACTAAAATTCAGTTTCACTAAAACTGTACTCTCCTTACCAGAACTCAACTATCCCTTTAAAGGTTCTTCCAAATTTGTTTGACGTGTTTTATAAGATTCATTATATGTACACTTTATTACTTGACAAACTGAATAATAAGACAAATAATTAATCTTCAAATCAAACTTCTTTTCACATTTTTTATGAGACAATAAGATTCCATTATTGTCCATCAAATCATTAATAAATCTGATACCCTTTTCATACCACGATTTCAAAAAAATAGACTTATTGCCAATTTGAATCGAGCTATTCATCCATAGAGATTTAGATAACCAATCAGTCTCACAGTCTTTAACTAACAATGCAATGCTTTCAAAAACTTCTTTCCAAAAAGGATTGCCAATTTCATGAGATAATTTCAAAAAATAATTATCACCCAAACCAATCATGAATTTGTTTTGTAAAAATGACTGCATTAAATGAGCAACATTTGTACACAAATTCTAAATCATTCTTCTAACCCATGTTAGCTTTAGTGATTTACTAAAGCAGTCTATATCCACCATGTTTAAGCCACCTTTTTTTCATATGAACTAACAACTTGTTTTCTACTTATTTTATCCGGTTTATTCTTCCATAATATGTTAATATTTAAGTTTATATTATAAACTTAAATTTTATTTTTTTTAATGTTTTTCATTAAAAGGGATTTGACATAAACAAATGATTAAATTGTGGTAATAATAATGACTTAACAATTGTTATTCTCCCCAAAACAGTAATATTTCGTTTAATCCAAGAAATCATTTGTCGTTTCACTTTATCGAATATTCTATCATAATTATAATCAGGCATTTTATCAATATCAACATGAAAATCTGTTCCAAGATATCTAAAATAACCGTTATAAACAAACTCTACATTTGCTCCTTCTAATTTTATTTCATTATTTTCTTTTGAAGCCCCTATCCAAATTGCTTTTTTTTTTTGGAATATTTATCTTAAGTCCAGAGCAAAAGAGTTCAAAATATGTATAACTTTCTGAAAACTAGCAGTAGAACCATCCAGGAATAAAACTGTATCATCTGCATATTGAAGAATTTTAAATTCTTTAGAGCGCCAGATCTCACTTGCACCAAGTTACTGGGTAAGGAATAAAACAGTGCTTTAGACAAAGACCGTCAGACAGACAGACTGATACACACACACGCACACACGAACACACACGCACACCCATATACACAAACGCACGCACACACATGCACACACACACACACACACACACACAAACAACACACACGGTAACAACTGTTTCATAATTTCCCCTTTTCTGATTAAGCATTGATTTTTATCAAGATCGCTGAATGTTTAAGTGGCAGTTCCCCGACAATCTTTCCCCTTAAAACAGCGTTTCTCAACCTTTTTTAACCCGAGGCCCACTTTGGCTCCTACACATTTTTGGAGGCCCACCTTACAAGAACATAATTGGAAAAATGAAAAAATGACAATAAAATAACAATATAAAACTGTGTGGTATCTATTTGTCAGTTGCAATGCAAAAAAACTTTCTACATACCTTCAATGGGACACTTGAGGTTGCTTATGGGAAATAAGAAAATCAAGTCGTGGTTTGATGGGGGACAGGTTTCGGGGGGGGGGGGGGGTGCTAAACCAAATCTGCATCACCACCGCATATTGCGAAGGAGCAAAGCGACTGAGCGGGGGGAGGGAGAGGGTGTGGGAGGGGGTGTTCCCACTCCCACGGTAGGGTGCTTTTGCATTTTTGGACTTGAAACTGTGCAATCTGGTGCATACCTAGATAGGAAATTCTGACAAAATGTACTATAATGTAGGTAAACGCGTCAAATATGCACCCCAAATAATATTCGCAAAGTGACATTATACAGTTCAAACAGTGCATCAAAAGCCACACTATTTATGATACAACAACATGAACTCTGTATTCTAGACGTAGACAAGACCGATTCTGAGGGAGCGAAACAACTACCGAGAGGCGGAAGGGTGATGGGAAGGTGTGACCGTAGGACGTAGGTTGGTGTCCGCCCGTGCACGGTAAGGGGGATTTTGCAATATTTAACTGGTGCATACTTGGGAAGGAAATTTGACTTGACATGAAGCAAAATCTTATTGCACATCGAATAAAATCAGCCAGGACGTGGACTAGCTACCACAGAATTTTTACAATTTCATTTTGGCCGGCCTCGCGGCCCACCTGAGAGAGCTTCGCGGCCCACCGGTTGAGAAACGCTGGCCGGGTTATCTCATGTCTCTACCACCATCATCATGGTCATCTTCGTCGTGCGTGTGTTTGTGTGTGTGTGTGTGTGTGTGTGTGTGTGTCGTGTGGGTGTGCCTGTGCGTGTGCGTGTGCATGTGTGTATGTTTGTGTGTGTGAGTGTGCGTGTTTGTGTGTGGTGTGCATGTGTGTGTGTGTGTGTGTGTGTGTGTGGTGTGTGTGTGTGGGTGTGCCTGTGCGTGTGCGTGTGCATGTGTGTATGTTTTGTGTGTGTGAGTGTGCGTGTTTGTGTGTGTTTGCATGTGTGTGTGTGTGTGTGTGTGTGTGTGTGTGTGTCTGTGCGTGTGTATGTGTGTGTGCGTGTGTGTGTGTGTGCTGTCGTGCATGTGTGTGTGTTGTTTTGTGTGTGTGTGTGTGCATGTGTTTGTGTGTTTCTGTCTGTCTGGCTGTCTTTGTTCAAAACAATGTTTTATTCCTCACCCAGCCACTTGGCGCACAAATGAGATCTGGCAGTCTTCTAAAGATTGTCTGATGTTCAGTCATGCGTGCAGAGATTCAAATGAAAATGGTACCTCAATGTACTGGGAGGATAACTCTATCAAGACATATCATGAAACCCATGATTAAATATTCATATTTCAAACAATACAACTTTACAAAAGTGGGACATTTTTTCTGACTCACTCTGTATATCGCTATTTCAGGAACAGTATATATTTACAGATCATAGGTATACACATTGCATTTCGTATAGTCCAAATACAGTAAATCACCTTGCCTACTAGTTACAGGTATCTTGACATATATGAACAAAATAATGTTACCCTACGAACACACTAGAATATTCGTTTCTGTATTACCAAAATGTATCGTATCCCTAGCAATTCCAGGTTAAACATTTTCTTACAAAATGTTTGCAATATCAATGGTGTGGATACAATCGATCAACATTACGAATTCGAATAGTCGGGTTTAAATGTTCACATTGAATATATAATTATTTTGTTTGGAGGATACCACTTATAATGTCAGTTGTACATTTTTAAGAAGTTTTTTTCTTCACACATTTGATTGTAAGCACATTTGTATGATCGTATCTCACTTGGAACTGACAAGGGACCCATATTTCGTGACAGTCACTGTGAATAAGGTTTTTTGTTACCTACGTATAAAGTAAATTACATGTTGCCTACGAATACTTATTTTCACGTACATTGTACATGTGTCATATTTTTGCGCACAAACCTAAATTTGATATTTTTTGAAAGGGTATTTCCCACTCTTTAGAATACTGGAAAATAATTCTGATTCACATCTTATTAAAAAAAAGTATGAAAAGTTTTACAACCTCATGTTTTTAAGACAGGAAAATTTCAACACACTAATAAAACATTTGAACTTGAACATTTATAACAGAGTGATGTTTAAGACACAATATGTGAATGTATTCCATGATTAGCATCTTATAGATGAAAAGCAGATTGATTGGAGTTCCATAATCACATTTTAAAAGTAATTCATCTTCATTCGTAGGCAACGTTAGGAAATGTACCATTAACCTCTCAAGGCCATTACTTGGCCGTTTGGAAAGATAAGTGATGGCACTTTTGGTCTGGTTATGGTTGACATGTCTACTTAACATGTGCAAAAGGATTAAACAATCAAAGCAGTCTGAAATTCGAACCTAAAAATCTGGCCGTGTACACTTTTCGTTGGAATCGACCATATACGTGCAGTAACTTTAGGGCACGTGTCGGGGCTCGGCATCACTGGTTTAACTCTTGCTGGTTGTCGTTTTGGCTGTGGTGATCGGACAAAGTCCATTTGCGCAGTTAACGTGCTGCTCTGGGTGGCTTGGAGTTGGGTCATTTGGTGAGCACTGCAGCTCTCGGCGATGCTACAGATCGTCAGGCATTTCTGCAGGTCCAAATCGTCAACTTGTAGCAGTTTCTCACGCAGCACTTGGCTATGAATGCCGCACACAATCCTGTCTTTTAGCAATTCGCCCTCCAGGTTATCAAATTCGCGTGATGTATGCACTAAAAATCTTATCGCGTCGTTGATAGCATGAATCAAACTTGGGCCCCGTTGCAGAAAGAGATAAAATCGATCGTAAGTTACGATTGATCGTATGTCAGAAAATTTACGCGTTTCAACCAATCAGATTTGCGCATCTAGAACACGTGATATGACTTACGCTTAATTGCAACTTACGATCGATTTTATCTCTTTCTGCAACGGGGCCCAGGTCTGTTTACAGACAGATCCTTCCTCGGCTGGCAGAATGAGGCGAATTTCGCCAGGCGAATTTCGCCTTCACAGAGATTACGTGTCCGATTTCGGTCGACGTAAAGCTGAACGTCTCTGCTATTTGCTGGGCTGCGGCTCCCGCCACGTGGAGAAATGTGGCATAGCGTACCTCTTTTCCTGTCCATGCAAGTTATGTTGCCTTCGCGTAGAATTCATAGGCTCTCAGTTAATCTTTCCAAATCTTTGCAACATTCCCTTCAAAGCTCAGGGGTCTTAGTGGCCTTAGTCCTGCCATGTTGCAAAAATGTTGATCCCTGACACCATGTGGTGTTCGTATTAACTAGAACAAAGGAGGCTCGTCTGACTCAGTCGAGTTTCAGATAAGGATTGTCAGTTTATCAGGTATCAAAAGTGAAGATGCCACAGTAGGCGTGTTACATAACAGTTAGATTTACATTCCAGATAGAGGGCGTTGTACATATAAGAAATGGTACTGAGGGTTGACTGTAGACTGATATAATACATCACATAGGGGATATTTAAGATTAAATTTTAACGCGTCTGTATACATTTTCTGACGTAGTCAATAGTATCCGAGTTCTGATACATCATCCTCCATAAATTGGGATATACTGACACATATATTTACTCATTTTCACTAGGTAAACATTATTCCTTTTCAATGAAAATTTCACACATCATTCTCAACGATCTAACAATGATATTGGTGTATGACTAAAGTCTCAAATATCACCTTTTGGGAGAAATATAAAGTTAATGGTTTACGAAAATGACATCGTAGCTCAACCACGTACCCCACTAACTGTGAAACATTCGACCGTACGGTGAGTGAACCGGTATATATTATTTTCCTCACATTTGTCACACGTTGGCAATGTTGAACCAGAGAGATGGGAGGACAAAATCACTCAAATATCGAACAAGTTGAAAGATTGCAATTCGCCGGCCTCAGGGATGAAGAGGTTTACTCCGTTATTATAGCCATCGATCATTGTATTTTTGGTATGCCTTGCAAATTACGATAATTTTGTTTAGGAAATATCGCCTAGCCAACTTTCCGCGAGCCTTTATAAGACAGTGTCTTGCTTTTATTGTGCAGTGCACTCGCCATGATCGTGTGAGCTGTATAAAGGAAGTGAACATATGGAATACTACGTTGGAGGATTGCTGCGGCCTTGGAGTACTATTTCTGATACCTGAAGTTCAGAAACTGAGGATAAGACCCAGGTTTCCAATGCCAGACAAAGCATTCTTTGAGGCATTGGTGACATCATGCCCGCAGCTGGTCAAGCTGTCCATCATCGAGAACGCTATTGACGTGATTGATAACGACGCGGCCGCCATGATCCTTACGATGATGAAGAGTCATCCGAGGCTTCAGGTAATCAAGTGAGTACCAAAATAAAACATTCTGGCGTACATGAATTGTAAACAATATTCAATGATGAAAGTATCATTATATACAATAGATTTGAAGACTTAATAGCATTTTCGTGAACAAAGAAAATGATATTGGCATTGGGACGGGAGATGTGATTGTTTTATTCATGTTTTATCGAGCGAATTCAGAGCATCTTATATTATTATTATTTTATTATGAGTTTTACCAGGCCCGTATTGCATTAGGTGCATCCGCATCCCCCACCCCCTATTAACACAACTAAATCAGAGACCTTAGTCACGGTCTCTGTTTTTTGGGGTGACGGACAACCCCCCCCCCCCCCCCCCAACTATCTGTTCCGTTTTTGTTAAGTACGGGCCTGCTTACTACAAGGAGTGACACAAAAAAAATAAACATAAGATGGCCTGAGCAGTAACCACCATGGTTTCCATACTCTCCATCTGGGATATTGTGACAAACGGCTACAGTAGTCTTCGTTTCACCTTGTTTGTTTAGTGAGCAATGACATATTAAGCTTTCGATCTTCGATTTTCAAGATCTACTGTGTTACGTAATAAACATTTAAGGAAAATATAGGACAGGCAATTAATCAAAGATGATATACCATGACGGAAGTTTTAAGAATAAGAAGCAACGCTGAATTATATGTAATTCTGTAGAAACAGTTATGATATTTTGATAGACGCCATCATGTCACGCCTGTATAATCTGTATAGCTAATTGAAGAACATGTATTAAATGGTCAGTTTATAATCAAGCATATAAGAGCATTACCCTGTTTCGTTGTTGTCTTTCTTAAAACCTTCAGGTTGGGCACGAGGCGTGCACCATTTCGTTTAATCGACCTGGTTAATGAGATCGATATAGGGGGCAGGATACGTGTGGATGTATTACACCGTCCTTAGGTAAGATGAGTAACGTATAAAGCGATACCAACCAATTGCCTCAGACAAGGCATTACTCCTTATATGTATGGCGTCTATGGTGCTGATTTGCATGACAAATACAAACAAAATGGCTCTAACAAGGCATTACCCCTACGTAAGACATCCCCTACAGTCACATAAGCAATTGGGTATTATAATCATATTATGATTATAATACCCAATTGCTCGAAATTAACTCTTTTTTTGCCGGTGGCCCGGGTCGGGCCAGTAAAATTAGGATTTTTCAAATGTTGGTGGCCCGAAACCAAAATCTACTGGCCCCAAAAAATAAAGAAAAACAAAAGTAAAATGATTACAATAACCATAATTATTCATAGTTTCAGGGTACTAAGCATTACTTTTTCTTTTTCATTCCCCTTTGTTTGTTTGTAAGATGAATTACTGACTTACTTAGTTAACTTGACTTAGGTGCACAGGACGGTCTGTCCCTTCGCTCCCCTACGAGATATTATGTTCCACTCAGGTCTGTTCTGGGCTATGAGCTCTGCCTCATGTAAAGGTAGTCCCACGTCGCTCTGGGCTTGGTCTCTCCATCTCGTAGGAGGGCGTCCCGGGGGTCTACGTGCGTCAAAGTAATTTCTGTATGCTTGGTATGGTAGTCGGTGATGCGGCATGCGGACAACATGCCCAAACCATTTCAAGCGTCGCTTGGTTATCTCTTCACAGATAGTGTTTGTGATGTTTAGTCTTTGTCGAATTTCTTCATTCCTCACCCTGTCCATTAGGTGAACTCCAAGGATGGTCCGGAGACACCTCATTTCAAAAACCTCAAGCTTCCTTCTGTCTGATGTACGCAGAGTCCAGGATTCCGCTCCATATGTAGCAATAGGGAGGATGAGGGCTCTGTAGATTCTAACTTTAAGAGTTCTTGATATGTCTTGGTTGGACCAGATGGTACTCTTCAGCCTTCCAAATGACCAGGCTGCCAGTCTTTTTCTCCTCTTCACATCTTCTTCTATGGAAGGAACTATGCTGCCAAGGAAGACAAACTTGTCCACTTTCTCAATGTTGGTGTTGTTTAGAGAGATCTGTTGATGGTCCTCAGTCATGATTTTTACGTTTTGCAGTATTAATTTTCATACCCCATTTACTGCATGCTTTCTCCAATTCACTTGTTGAGACTTGGAGTTTCTCAAAGACCAGTTCCATGAGAGTTGTGTCATCTGCATATCGGATGTTGTTAACCCGCATGTCACCCATCTGTACTCCACCATCCAGCTTTTGAATGTCCTTCATCACAAATTCCAGGAATAGGTTGAAGAGACTTGGAGAGAGGAGCCTTTCGGACACCAGTTGTGACATCAAACCATTCAGTTATTTTTCCATTCACCATAACAGAGCACTTGGTTTGTTTGTACATGTTTTCAATGAGGTCAGCCATGGACTTGTCCACACCAAAGGAACGCAGACATTTCCAGAGAGCTTCCCTCCATATGGTGTAAAAGGCTGCCTTAAAGTCAACAAAGTTCCAGTGGATTGGTACCCGTCTTTCTCTGGCCTTTTCGAAGATATGTCGAACGACAAACACAGCATCTGTGGTGCCTCTTGAACTTCTAAATCCACATTGTTCCTCTGTCAGGTAATTGGCTATGGTTCCTTGGATTCTCGAGAGGACCATTCTACAGAACACTTTCTCAGGTACGGAGAGTAGAGTGATGGCCCTGTAGTTTGCTGGATCTAGCTTGTCTCCTTTCTTGAACACTGGAGTGACGATACCTTTGCTCCAGTCCTCTGGTATTTTACCTTCCGACCATGCCGTGTTGGTAATGTGAAGCAGGAGTTGTCTCATTGGTAGTCCACCAGCCTTCAGAGTTTATGCAGCGATTTTATTCCAGCCGCAGGCCTTGTTGGTTTAAAGATGAATTAAAAAACATGAATTAGGATGACTGTGGGTGTGTCATGTCTTTTTATTCCTTATCTTCATCAAAAATTTACAGCGATTGAATACACATGATTGACAATTTCACTTCCAAAAGAGACAAAGTCATAGCCGTTCGGTGACAAAACAAAAATGGTAGAAGAGGAGAAATTCACCGTTATTTTACAAATTTGAACTCAAAATTCTGTGCATTGTTGTCTGAAGACCTTAGACAAATGACATATTTAGAAATTGTTGTGTTTTATTGATCAAGCAAACATCGGATTCTTCGTAAACAATATTACAGGCAAGTCACAAGTCACCAATCAAAATATTACGCTGAACACGATTATGTTGAATTTGCGAGATTCATAACAAAATTGATTGATGCTCTTACATATCAGACTTTTAACCTCACAGTTCGGTATAATATTGTTTGACATAAAGTACATGTTGCTGAAATGGTGGTGTTTTTTTAACATCAATGATCAATAACAGATAAGTTCTTCACAAACTAAAATACATCGGCTGCACAGACAAGACACAACTCACACTCACATGTACACTCACAGTCAATCAATCGATATTACGGCTACGGCCAAGGCGAAACAAATTTGATTGATAATGGAAATATGCTCTCATATTTCAGACATTTGGACTCACTTTTTTGTAGATTATTGTTTGAAAACCTAATAAAAATGAAATATTTTCAAATTGTAGAGTTTTCTTGTAACTTTGCAGTCAACACCATGATGGCTCCTGAAAATGATACACCGTCGACCGTCTGTGTTCCGAGTCGAGTTCCGATTCGATTCACAACAAAATGGGATGCTCCATTTGCAAGGCGGGGTTGGGGGTAAACACAATGGAAAATAATACAAATTAAACTTTTACAAATCGGACAACATTTCTCTAAATATATCTCCACAAGTATAGCAAATATTATTTTTGATATTTCATATCATTTATTCACGTTTTATATACAAACTGAACTGATAATACAAATTAATTTGATATCCTTGTACCTATACCAAGTAGAGCATGCAGTACAACTTTAACATGGGGCGGGGGTGGGGGGCAGAAACAATGCTTTTACAATTACGCCTGAAAATTGCGCTCTGCGACTTTGAGCTGTCGGCAGAAAACAAATATCGCTCTGAAACTGTTCATTATCGACCTCTCTTTCCTCTCTTTCTAAACCACAAATCAAGTAATTTTTGGTGAGGTATCAAAATTTCAATATTACCATAATATTGTGCACAATAGTTTAAACATTTGGTGGCCCGATCGGGCCACCAAACATTGGAAATATGCGTTTTGTACTGGCCCGACAGCAATTTTTGGTCGCCCGGGGCCATCGGGCCTGTGCTAATTTCGGAAGAGTTGTTAAAGGGACTTAGTAACATTGTCCAAATCCTCAAAATAAAATGTTAATTCTAGTGGTTCCCGCATACCTTGTTGTATTTGTATTAACAATAAAATCATGGGACAGGATTCGGTTTTTCAAATTTCCCTTTCGTTACAAAGATATGTACGATCGAAGTATTCAGATAAGAAAAACTCCGGGAGAATTTTTCTTATCGTGTACAAAGTGAGTGCAGTGAGTTAGTGAATATCACCCGAATATCACTTTGCATTTTCGCTCATTACTTGGCCATGCAATGTCCATTTGACTTGAAATTTTCACACAATACCCTGTGGACATATGAGATAACAACAGTATACATTGCATCAACCATTCATCACTTTTTGCACATGTCAACAAAGTTACTAGATCCCTTTAATGTCACAAACAAAACACGGAAGTTTCACGGTAGTTTATAAATACTTCCATGGTTAGCTCCACAAACTCATCAGCAGCCAGATTTCGGTCATATTGTTAAATGGATCTAGTAAAATTGTTGACATGGTATATGGTTTATCAAATTAGTATTTCTGTGATCTGATATGGCCATTGAGTGATGAGCGAAAATGATATGGTAAATTAATGTCATATAACCGAGTAATCATAATGAGCGACAATGAAAAGGGATACTCGCTAACCTATTGCACTGACTTCGTACACAGTTATAATTATCCAGCTGATGATTATTGTTTCGTGGTCATGGTTAACATCCACCCACTACACAACACTCATCCGGATTGTTCATAAACACAGAGATAATAAAACAAACCAGTACCGGTATCCTGACAAATCAAACCATGCTAAACTTAAAATAATGTCTGGCTATGTAAAGTCAACATAATACGCACATTAAACATCTGAATACTTCAATCATACATATATTTATAATGGAATATACATTTGAACAACTGGTAGCTGTTACATGCTTGTATTGGTCATACAAATACACACTATAAGGCATGAGAGGACCGCGTATGTTTTGAGCATTTTGACAATGTTACTAGATTACTGGAACCGGAGAGGGCATGTCCTTTTTTGGTAAAAAGTAAAGAATCAACATAATCTATTAATGTTACAGAACAATGTCACGTTCGGATATTTAAAGGGTTCTAGTAGCATTGTCAAAATCCTACAAAATTATGTAGGCCTCTAACGGTTCTCACATACCTCATGATATTCATTATACCAATGTAAGCATTATAACAAATTTCGGTTTGTAAAACTTCTGTTCCGTATCAAGGATGTGTATAATTGAGGTATTGTGATTTCTAACTATCTACTGGATAATTATAAAAGTGTAAAAAGTCAGTGAAATGGGATCACATTTTTGTTGAATAATCGGTCACTTGACATTCATTCACCATGGAATTTCAGACCGGTGCACGTCACAAAGTGGACATAGCAGATCACAGATACACATTTTAATAAAGTGTAAATTCATTAAATACCGACGGTAGTTGAATTATACCTTTAATGAAAGTTAAGATAATGCAGAATATGAATATATTACTTTCCAAGCACTCACTTATCAGAGAAAAGAAAAAAAACAGCAATATATTGAACCCCGTTTCAACACCCTAGTCAAGCGACTCGGCGGTGACTGTAAACATGTCTTTCTAGTGACGTATCGCCAGGGACATTGAGCGGAAACTGCTATATTTTAGTGCGTGTTTATACCGCAGGTTTCGTTATTTTTAAAACTGTTTTCTCTGTTTTAAACTCATTGGATCAATACAGCAATAACTTATAATCATTGTATATGTTATTCTTTTTGTTGGTGTATGTGTCTGAATTCGTAAAAATGGGTAAATCAATCACCTAGTCTGACCAAAGAGCTATTATATAGATGGAGTCACAACAGATTCAAATCCTTTACTAGATGTTCGATACCGCCACTGTAAACTATGCAGTGAATGTGCTCATTTGAATGGGACCTGAACTTAACTTGCAGGTGGAAACACAAAGACGTTTTGGTTGATTACATACGCATTGGCACATTTCAAAGAGAGGTGTGCTTTGTTATTATAATAACTTTTCGCAAACCCGAACTCAACTAATTCGAGCACTTCTTTATAATAGATAGCAAATGCGCGCGAAATAAAAAAAATGTGTGGAAATTGAAATATTCATGATGAAAATTAACGTAGTTGGCACTATTGCGACGTATCTTATCAATTAGAGTGATATCTCAAGATTATTTTGTGTTGTTGTCAATTTGTCGAAAATGATCGAAAATGGATAAACAATGCTTCAAATAATCATATTAATTCAAGATATATCTGGATTTTTTCTCAATTCATGTAGGAAATTATTACAATTACATCTCTATTTGACGACGCGTTCATCAAGTCTACTACTAATCATGCAATAGTCACAAATAAATGAAAATTCGTTGAATTATCATGAAATTAAAAAATCGTCAGGAATTAATTAGCAAGTCGTTGGTTTCACTCGGCGGCATCGAAGATCGAACTTCAAATAAACCGCAAAGCCCCACTTCTCCTTTTGTTCGCCTTTAGAATCAAGACAGGGATTAGTGACAGTTGTGACTCCATCGATGGTAACTCCTTGGTCTGACGAAGGAAAGTCGTGATTCCCCGGCCTGTAGGCATAATGCCTGTTTGTAGCTACCCGTGAATGCTCCGGTAGCTACTGCACTGCACTTCGACGCACGGTTTTACAGGGGACCATGGCCGTGTATTACAACGAATATTGGCGAATTAATCCAGGCTATATCCAGCAAACATTAAGCAGAGCAAACTATGTCTAAACCTTTTCGTCTTCTTTTCTTTCCTGATTTTCATTTATAGTATACTTTTTCTGTCATTTTCCTGATTTTGAAATAATCTCTATTGGTTCCCGGGCGCCCGATCGACTACCAATTTTACTACATGTAACCGTCGGCCTATGATATAGGAGTGATCGTGAATTGGTGCGTCGCAGTAGTGAGTGCTATAGTGTAGTGCAGTGCATATGCCATGCCCAGGAAGCTACTAGCATACAGCTATGTACAGGCCGAGTCGCCGAGGAATCATGAATTTCCTTCGTCAGACTAGATGATTGATTTAGCCATTTTTAACAAATTAGACACAGAAAGCAACAGAATAATAACTTATTAACGAATATAAGTTCTTGAACTATTCAATAAGTTTCAATCACCAAAATCCTCAGAAAGTAGTGAAAAATAACGAAACTTGAGGTATAACACGCACTGAAATGTAGCAGTTTCTGCTCAATGCCCCTGGCGTGACATCACCAGAAAAACATGTTTACGGTCTCCGCCAAGTCGCTTGATTCGGTAGTTGAAACGGTGTTCAATATATTGCTATTTGTATTTTCTCTGACGAGTGAGTGCTTGGAAAGTAATATATTCATATTCTATATGATCTTAGCTATCTGTAGAAGTATAATTCAAATAATAAAGTGTTTTTCAATGAATCTACACTTTAAGCATGAACCGGTTTGTGCACATGTCCACAATAATACCCAAATATTTCATATGAAACTAAAACAATGTACAATAAAAAGGGTAGAAGAATCCCTGCATTCTGATTATTCAATTG
Source organism: Echinarachnius parma (assembly GCA_037951105.1). Lineage (NCBI taxonomy): Eukaryota > Metazoa > Echinodermata > Echinoidea > Clypeasteroida > Echinarachniidae > Echinarachnius > Echinarachnius parma. The sequence continues at coordinate 10,902 of JBAMJV010003650.1, read as the reverse complement.
CGTGTAAAAATCTTTACTGATACATTTTTACTAATGCTTTTCCCTGATGAATGTCAGCATGGCTCACTTTACTAATTTGGTTTGATTTTCGAATTTGTTGTGCCCGTTTTGTAAAACAAATGCTGCATGTGTATATTTCGTGGATCGGTAAGGAATGTATGCACTCTTTTAACAAATGGTATAAAACCCACTCGCTGCGCTCGTGGGTTTAAACCATTCCAAAGTTAAACTCGTGCATCCAATTCTTACCGATCAACTCAAGCTTGTGCGTCATTTGTATACTAATGCATTGTCAATAACTTCTTCACGAACTAAGGCATACATGTATTATACGTTATGTAAGTAAGTTTTAAATTGGAGCTTTCACACTTCTATTGTACCTTGTTGGCTTATGGTAAAGGAATAGTGAAATGAATTTTCCAGATGTCTCGTAATTTATGGGGGAATTTAAGACTTGAATTGAAAACGTCTATATACGTTTTCGATCGCATTCAAGAGTATCCGAATTTAGGCACTTATAGTCGCCCATATTATCCGAATTAAGATACTTCACGCGAGCGATCGGGCTTAAGTCAAATATTGGTTTTCTCCGCTCTCACTATGCATACTAAACATTATACTCTTTCTATATGCAAATATCACATTATCATCATGAAGCATCGTACAATGAAATTTGTACATGAGTGAAGTCTCAAATATTACTTTTGGGAAAGAAATATCAAGTTAAAGGATCATTAACTAATGTTTGGTTTAGCAGCATGACCAGCGGAAAACGTTTTGTGATTGCTCTTTTCTTCTTTTTTTCAGCATTTCCCGTTTCCTGGCCGTAGGCTTGCACAAGAAATCGACGATTGTTTATGATATAACGACTCTCACCTTGATGATTACGTCCCCGGGATTACGTCGGCTTTAGCAAAGTGAGATGATGAACCCTAGCAGTGCCGATAACATAGGCGCCGGAAGTGGGGGGCAGGGGGGCGGCCGCCCCCCCCCCCAATCCAAAAAGTTTTGCCCCCCAAAAAAGCCCCCCCCCTCCCTAAAAAATAAAAAAAGAGTGGGAAAGACACAATCAAATGTACGAGCTAACGTTCAAAAACTAGTTTAAACATCCATTTTCATTTTTCGCTGCGCGCTTCGCGCGCGAAGAGATTATCTCAGTTTGTTGTAAACATCTGATGAGTGCATAGACATTTTATTCTTTTTTTGTTTAACTGGGATTCCAAATTGCACCAAATTGCACCATTTCAAGTATATAAATGCAAAATCTTCCCCGTGGGAGGGGGATCTGATGCATACCTATAACACGCTTTCCCAGATACAGTTAATCTTAAGCCCGAATTTCCTATCTAGGTATGCACCAGATTGCACAATTTCAAGTCCATAAATACAAAATCTTTCCTACCGTGGGAGGGGGATACCCCCTCCCAAATCCTCCCCCTCCCTCCCTGCCCCAGCCCTCCGGCGCTTCGCTCCCTTGGGACTCATTATTGGCTGTGTGTTGTTGGATCATACATAATGTTGCATAATTATGGTTTATGTTGTTGTGTGTGTGTGTTTGGGGTACATATTTATTAGTGTGTCAATTATTTGTTTTCTACGTAAAAAAAATAAATAAAAAATTTCTGGTCGATCAAATCATATCACGCTTTCCCAAATACAGCCGAATTTCCTATCTAGGTATGCATCAGATTGCACAATTTCAAGTAAAAAAATGCAAAAGCTCCCTACCGTGCACACTAAGAAAAAAAGGTACAACAAAGGTGCAAAGTGATGCAACACTGTCGGCTCCTTTTAAGGTACAACTTTGCACCCTCAACAAAGGTGCAAAGTTGTACCTTTTTTTCTTAGTGTGTGGGAGGGGGGACACCCCCTCCCACACCCTCCCCCCTCTCAGTCGCTTCACTCCCTCGCAATGTCTCACTCTCACATCTGGCTCAAAGTTGGCAACCCAGAGTGTGGTTGGGCATGAGCCCCTACACACACAAATTGTGAGCCCCCTTGGGGTTTTGCCCCCCCCCCCTCCCCCCCCCCCCCACCAAATCCAAAACTGCTTCTGGCGCGCCTGGCCGATAATGATGCAAAGTAAGCCGCAATATGAATTGCATCTAAATGATTAGCATTGTAAAATTGTTATAAATTCGGACTTATCAATCAATAATTAGTTAATGAAAATAAAACAACGAACACATTAAGAAGTGTTCAAAGCGTTATTACCATGAAATAGTTGTAGGCACTTTCCCAAAAGGTAAGGCATGACACTGGCAAAATGTAATCTCATTTATTCGTGACTATGCAGCACTAGCAATAAGACTTCAGTTCGGCCATCCTTTACATTTGGGTCTCAAACTTTAACCCCGGGGGTCACTCTCATGCACAAGTGCTATATACTCGTGTCCACCAACCTCTGAATTGGAACCTAAATGGCGTAATACACATTTCTAAGTTTACACCTCTAAATGGCCTTATGCTTTGAAAACCCACCCTAAACTTCTTAGGTGCAAAGTTCGCATTTGTGCGAGTTACAATACACACAAATGCCATAGAGCATTACAATTCCTGCCACTTTAAAATTTAAAGGCGCAAACATGTGACTCAATTTTTTTTTTTTCTTTGAAGGGACCCTAATATGCGATAAGTCATGAAAGAAAATTGTTTTAAGGGAAACGTCGACTACGCATTATAGCTGAACATTTTGGGGACGCGGATGCGTAGCCAGTCATGTTAGGAGTAACCCGCCCCCCCCCCCCCCCCCTCCCCCTTCGCGGGACTATAAGCAGGTGGGGACTATTTTTAAGAGGCTAATCTTTCATTCATTTACTCGATAGCCACGTTGTACTCCACATGACAATAACATACTATGACAATTTAAGGGTGTTCCCACAAATGACAGAAATAGGAGACAAGCGTGAATCCAGGATTTAGATTTGAATTGACATCATACCAATATTGTTGAAGCTGTACTAACTACTGCAACAGACACAATGCTGTGTTCGGGTGAACATGAGTATCATGCAACTTCATTTATATATTTGCCCTACTTCATCGGGTCAGTCGATGAGTCATTAAATTGTCTTACAGTTATGGCATGGTTCATGTTTATTTTTGGGCTCTATAGATCTGTAAAATGTTACTTTATATTTTTACTGTTACTTTATATTTTTTGGTCATAACGTCATATTACATATGATGAGTGGCCGATACAATACATACTGTTTTTATCTGATATGTCCACTGGGTGTTAAATGGACCTTATATGGCTGAGTATTGAGCAAACATGCAAATTGACATTCAACAACTCATTGCACTCACTTTGTACACGGTTCTGAGGATCCATTGGATAATTTGACATCTGAACACTTCAATCGTAAATATCTTTCTAACGAAAGGGAAATTTGAAAAACCGAAACCTCTCCCATGTTTTTTTTTTGCTAATAAGAATACAACAAGGTAGGAGGGAACCGCTAGAGTTTTAATTGGATTTTGAGGATGTGGACAATGTTACTAAGTCCCTTTAATGAGGTAGTTTAGTTTTGGTAGAGAGGGCGCTGAGCAACACAATTTGTTTTCGTCAGGTAATGAAAAACTGAGTGTCGATTTTGAAAGAACATGCAATTTGAATGGCAGAATAAACTTTATTTGGTCAAAATCGGTTCAGAAATGGCTGAAATATCAAGTATATCAGATCGTAATACATTTGGGCCCAAAATGTATTCGATGATTTAACCAAAAAAATTAAAATGCTTACACTTTTTCAAAAATTGTCAAAAGCGGTTTTTGAATATTTTTTTTATGATCTCTCTATTTAATCAATAACCAAATATAACATGCATAATTTTGTATGAAAAATGGTTGAAACCAATGCTTTTTTTAAAGAACGCCCTATTGTGTTTTAATGGCACTTTTTGAATGATAACAGGGTTTTTACTTTCGTTTGTAATTTTGTTTACCTTTCGAGCATGGTGGAGTTATAACAATTAGTTTGTAATGTTACTGTGCAGGTTTTGGTTACTAAACTTCAGCCTTACAAAACTGTACTACACCTTTAATTTAGTTTGCGTTCGCTTGTTATTGAGTTATAACCAGTAACCACTAAAATGAAAACGAAGTATGTTAATATAAAGTGTATTGTATTGATTTGTTGAGTGCTTCATTTTTTGAGGAAAGGGAACCGTAATCATGGAAAAGGTTTTAAATATTGACATGTCTATTAAACAGGAATAACGAATAAGTATTGATTTGAATCTTGATATTAGTTTCTATTATTGATTTAAATTTGTAGTATGTAAATACAAACCTTTAAGCTGAACATGTACTTTATAGAGTCGTATACCTGTTCCACATACTACTTCATTATTCTTTTGATTAAAAATGAGCAAAGAAAATGGGATTCCAACGGGATTCGAACCCGAGACCTCCGGATTGCTAGACCGGTGGTCTTACCAACTGAGCTATAGAAAATCCTATGACAGCATTCGTCCCAGAAACCCCTTAATCTTCATTGCTCGTTAGGTCAGAAATCTATTATAAGCCTGACATAAACCCGAAGGATAGAAATCAACTTGGGGATATATTCGAGGGATCACCAAAGTGATGTAGCTTTTTTTAATAATTAATTCAAACATATAGAGAAACTGACCAGAAATATATAATGTGATTGAAAATGAGCAAAGAAACTGGGATTCCAACGGGACCTCCGGATTATACTTTTAATTCAATTGGGTCGACTTAAAGGGCAACTATCCCTTCTGGTAAAGAGAGTACAGTTTTGGTCAAACTGAATTTTAGTAACCAAAACCTGCACCGTTACATTACAAACCAATAGTTATTACTCCACCATGCTCGAAAGGAATACAAAATTACAAATGACTACAATCTCGTAATACATGTAGCGCTAGAATTCTCTTTCCTATTCAGAAAAATTATATTTTTGCTCGAAACTAAGGTAATTCTGAATATGTTGTAACTATATTTTCGTAAATAATGTTAAAGAAATATATCAAGATGAGGAGAAAAATTTGGAAAACCATTCATTCCAGCTTTTTTTGTCGCCAGTTTTCCTAGTGCACTTTTCTCCCACTTTTTTTTCAATTTCAATGCTCAAAGTCCGCATGCGGCGTTTACGCGGATGCGGCAATTACGCCGGTAAATACGGTAAGTAAAAAGCCTGTTATCATTCAAAAATAGCGGTTAAAACTCAAGAGGGCGCTCTCTAAAAACTCATCGGCTTCAACCATTTTAAATAAAATACTGTGCATGTGGTGTTTTGTTGAAATAGTGATTAGATAGAGAGATAGTCAATAACTATTTAAAAAAACCTCTTTTGTAATTTTTTTAAAAGAGGAAGTTTTTATTTTTATTTTAGCGGCTGGTTCAAATTTATTGAATAAATGTGGAGCCCCACAATTATTACAAATGGTCATGTTTTTTGATATTTTAGCCATTTCTGAACCGATTTTGATCAAATAAAGTGTATTCTGTCATTAAAATTGTATGCTCTTTCGAATTTGACACTCAGTTTTTCATTATCTCACAAAAAATTATTTTGTGTAGCGCCCTCTATACCAAAACTCAACTATCCCTTTAACTATACGATGCATGGCATTTCATATTGTCAACAGTTGAATGTATATGTACAGTGTAACAAATTATATAATTGCATGATATCAATATAAATATATGTATCAAATTTCTTTTAGTTGGAGAAGGCGCTGCTTTAGTTTTGAACTTAATAAGGTACTTCAATTGCAAGCATAATCTCGTGAAAAAACAAACATGTATAAATGAAAGTGACAATTAAGGAGATCGTAGCTTACCGGAGCTTACCTGTTTAATATAATACCAAGATTTCACGGAATGTTGATGTCAGTATTGATTGTATAAACTGTTCATGCATATTGAGAGAGTATTGTCGTTTATTCCGATTCCAGACATTTGTAACGTGTCAGCAATAACATGTTGTATCCATGTTTTATCATGTAATTAGAATAACTGACGATCAAGGCATGCAAGGAGAGTTATGTACCAGATATTGATAGTACAAAACAAAACATACTTATAGATCGATATTGTGCATTATACTTCAACTTCTAGATATTGTGTTACTTGTCAGCAATTTACGTTGATATCCGTATTTATGAAATGAAGAGAACACCTCGGCCGCCGTCTGGCAGAAGGGCGTATCTGGAGTGTAGCGCCGGGATCTCAACACCGAGAAAAACGCCTTTGAAGTTTGACATATTCAACCCTCTTTTGAAGCTTTGGACGTAGAATTGTTATTGCGGGGTTGATTCAAGTTGAAAGCCGACATATGAAATATTATGTTTAAATTTTAAAATTGATTCTGAACTTGATATTTCTTGTTCTAGGACCATTTAAAAAAAAGATACGCCTTTCTGCCAAACAAATTTGAACAAATTCATAGTCGCTTTTGTACGGCAGAAGGGTGTTTATTTAGATACGTGGAAATATCGCCCGGTATCGTTGTGCTATCGTTTGGTAAAAGGGCGTATCTTTAGATACGTGGAAGTATCGTCCGGTATCGTCATGCTATTGTCTGGCAGAAGGGCGTATCTATAGATACGCCCTCTGCCTTCCAAATGTGACTACGAAATTGTCCACATTTGTACGGCAGAAAGGCGTATCTATATAGACACCTTTCTACCATACTAATTGATGAAATAGATTGGTAATTTTTGTTTGGCAGAAGGGTGTATCTAAAGATACGTCCTCCTTTTGTACAATTGTATATGCCATTGACATGATATTTTTTGGGGAGCTGACTTGATGTCTGACTGTTACTCGCCGTTTTTGTATGGCAGAAGGGTGTATATCGAGATACGCCCTTCTGCCAGACGGATACCGAGCAGAAACCAACAATATTCCCACGGACAGGGGCGTATGTATAGATAGACCCTTTTGCAGTACAAAATACGACGATAGTTATGCAATCGGGTAAAGAGGGCCCCGATATCTCAAAAACTAAAACTCGAGCACTTCTGAAATTAGGTAATTAATTTTATAATTTTGACCTCAAAAACCCCAAATATGCAATTTAAAAAAAGAGGCCCATTTTCGAGATACGCCTCTTTGCCAGACGACGGCCGACCTAACAACTGATACTTCTGCTTACTCGTTAACATGATAATAATGGTATTTATTCAACACAATGTCACATTCACAGCTTCAAGCTGAATTGCAGTGAAATTTGCAACAATATTTACAAACATGGAAATAAAATTAATGAACTAGCTATGTATAAAGAAACGTTAATATATTTTATATCCCTTCTATGAATATTCATGAGTATTCTAGAACCGTGATTGGTCAATTGGGGCTCTCACAATAAAAATTATTTTCACTATAAATCTGAAATCGGTGAATATTTTTCATTATATCCTTCATTAATGAAATCCTGTTCAGTGGTTGGTCTACATAGCGTCATGTGACCAAACATAGTAATGCCTATGGAAAAAAAATGTGCTATACGTGACGTCATTCATGGTATAGTAAGTGTTATATCCCTTCTATGAATATTCATGAGTATTCTAGAAACGTGATTGGTCAATTGGGGCTCTCACAATAAAAATTATTTCCACTATAAATCTGAAATCGGTGAATATTTTTCACTATTTTTGCCGATACCAGGAAAAATCATATTGCCCATAGAGATGCGTGTAATAACAGCTTCTCTGCGAACTGAGGTCTTGTTTTAGCTTGCGAAAGATGCTCGACGAGATTTCCCAAAGAGTAATTTAAAACGAAATACATAACATTTTCACCCGTGAATATCAATAAGTTTCAAAAAATATACTAGAGGACATTTTGCATCGTTGTCCTTCCATGGTCGTGACAGTAATTCATTTCGTTTCATGTAATGTAATGTACGAATTCGAAAAGCTATTTTTCACATTCAATAGCCGTATTCAGACGATAAAAGCCAATCTTGTGGTTATCTTGTGGTTATCTCGTGGTTTGCAATTCTTAAGAATATCTTGTGGTTAGCGCTCGTTTGAACACGCAAAACTCGTGGTTATCTTGTGGTTTCCAAACCACAAGATTGCGCGCACTGCAAAATATGCGCAATCTCGTGGTTATCTTGTGGTTTCCAAACCACAAGATAACCACAAGATTCTTGTAAGATTTTGCGCAGATTGAGCGCGCGATGAGCGAGCGACTGCGCGCAGTCTATATTTTTAACTGTCTGAACCATAGAAGTATGAATAAACAAACCAACCCGTTTATAACTAGAAGGCTCACTTAACGCGCGCAAGTCACGTGTCCCATAGACTTTGTACATGGGAAACATGGCGGAGTGAACCGATTTTTGAAGCTCCCGTAGCCTACTTCTCTACGTCATCGCGTAGTGACCTAGAAATACTTGACCAATCATCATGCTATGCAATGCGTAGACTGTCGCGCCTATTTTCCTGCGCACTGTCCTAGATTTCATCACGCTTATGAGAACAATGGGAGCCATTGTGACGTATGCATATGAACATGTTTTATTGACCTCGATCCGGTGACGACGCGTTTGAACTACTCTGTGATTGGTTAACTGTAGTTCCCAAGTAGCCCATAATGCAACCAGTTGTAGGCTCTTCCGGTGAGCAAAAATCGCTCCACTCTGGCAGCAGTGACACCCCCCTGGTCTGAACACAATCAGCTTCGAGACTCCTGGTTTGGGTTGACCTCATGACCGAGATATGCTTCCGGTGTGAAAACAAGTCAAGTGAGCGCGCGTGACCTCAAATGAGAAAGGCGCGCACACTTCTTCCGGTTTTAATTCTTAAGAATTGCAACTCTCGAAAATTGGCATCGTTTAAACACACATTTTGCAATTCTTAAGAGTTGCAATTCTTAAGAATTGCAACTCTTAAGAATTGGCTTTTATCGTGTGAATACGGCTAATTACACACATGTGTATATAAAGCGGGTTAATTATTCTCTTTGATGCGCGCGTTTTGCATTTGTATGCGCATTAGTTGTTAATGCGCGTAACCATGAATGGAAAGATCAGGGGGGTGTCACCAAAGACTGTAGAATTACAAGACAGATCACTAGCGGCCGCGCAGCGATGTTCCTTCAAACAGAATGAAGATTCAAATCGAGCTAAAGAGAAAGTTGGGTACACCCAGAGGTTTGGCTACAGTACTGAATCTTGTTCATTTAAATTAATGAAAAAACATTTAAAAATTATAGTCGATAGCTTTTTTGGAACAAATGTTCCCTTTGTTAGTATTAATTTAAACAAAAGTAAGGATCAGAACGTACTTACTTAAACTCGGCAAATTCAGGCTAGTATGACGATTGAACATCAGCTTATCTCCAAGTTGGGTACACCTGGGGGACACATTGCTTTTCTAATTCAATATTGTCTTTGTATAGGTAAAAATATTTAAAAATTATAGTCGATAGCTTTTAGAGATTTTCACTCACATTTTTGAAATAAAGAATTGTTAAATTCACAGATCTCGAACGTGCACAATAAACAGGCAATGGCATATTTGGATATTTGCATATTATCACGCACACTGTCTGGAATATACGCACCGACAAACCAATCGACTTTGTTCTTCCCAACATGATACTGCTTTGTGGAATAATTGACCAATGATAACTGCGTATGTGTGCGCATTATAAAATCGGTGCGCTTAGTCAGCTGATTTATTTCCGAAAATAGTGTTGTTGCTATGCTAAAAATAGCCGAGTCATTCACATTAAGCCAGCAGCAACAACAACAGCTGCAACAATACATATGTGGGGAACCCCCTGTGCAATTTGCATTGTGACGTCAGGACTGTAATTGCGCGCATTAACTGAGGACATCGCGCGCTGCCCATTCACTTTGTACAAGAAAATTGTCCAGTGGTCGGTCTTTCCATTAAGCGTCTTTGGTGTCACTCTGCCAGAGTGACGCGATTTTTGGTCACCGGAAGGTACTACTACTGGTTTCATTATGGGCTACTTGTAAACTACAGTTAACCAATCACAGAGTAGTTCATACGCGTCGTCACGGGATCGAGGTCAATACAACAAGTTCATATGCATACGTCACAATGGCTCCCATTGTTCTCATGAGCGTGATGAAATCTAGGACAGTGCGCAGGAAAATAGGCGCGATAGTCTACGCACTGCATAGCATGATGATTGGTCAAGTATTTCTAGGTCACTACGCGATGACGTAGAGAAGTAGTACACGGGAGCTTAAAAAATCGTGTCACTCCGCCATATTGCCCATGTACAAAGTCTATGGGACACGTGACTTGCGCGCGTTAAGTAAGCCTTCTAGCAAAGACTGTATAATTACAAGACAGCTCACTGGTGGTCGCGCAGCGATGTCCCTTCAAACAGAATGAAGATTCAAATCGAGCTTAAGAGAAAGTTGGGTACACCCAGATGTTTGGGTACAGTACTGAATCTTGTTCATTTTAATTAATGAAAAAACATTTAACAATTATTGTGGATGAGTTTTTTTGGAACAAATGTTCATTTTGTTAGTATTAATTTAAACAAAAGTAAGGATCAGAACGTACTTACTTAAACTCGGCAAATTCAGGCTAGTATGACGATTGAACATCAGCTTATCTCCAAGTTGAGTACACCTGGGGGACACATTGTTTTACATATTTAATTTTGTCTTTGTTTAGTTACAAATATTTAAAAATTAATGTCGATAGCGTTTTTACGTTTAGAATTATAGCTGTGAGAAATATATTTTTTGAAATTTAAAGATCTTACCGTGTAGAGAAAAAATGGCAATGGCTACTTGCGTATTTTAATGTTAACGCGCGCTCAGTCCGCGCACTGTCTTTATTAATTCAGGGGGGTGTCACTGCTGCCAGAGTGCCGCGATTTTTGGTCATCGAAAGGAATACCACTGCAGGTTGCATTATGGGTAATTCC
>JBAMJV010003649.1:0-47317 GCA_037951105.1 Echinarachnius parma | reverse complement strand
GACTCTAGAGGCCATGAAAGCGCTAGATTTGTCGATCTATGATAAATTATGATGAATTAATGATGATGTTGATGGCAGATGATGATGATGCTGCAAAGTTGCATGCTGCTGCTCCTGCTGCTGCTGATGATGATGCTGATGATAGATAATGATGATGATGATGATGATGATGATGATGATGATGATGATGATGCTGATGATAGATGATGATGATGATGATGATGTCATGGTGATGATGTTGATTGTGGATGATGTTGATGGTGGGTGGATGTTGCTGCTGGTGATTATGATGATAATGATGGGGATGATGGTGATGCACTATGGCAGGGCTCCACACTTTTGTCAGTGGCCCCTTTTCTGGTGGCCCGAACAAAAAATGTACTGGCCCGAAAATGTTACTTCATGAGTAAACTTTTTACTATTCAAAATATCACTCTTTCCTGATCAAAGTTGTGATTATAGATGAAGCATGACATGGAAGAAAACAAGATTTTTCTAATTTTGTCAATGTCGGGTTGAAAATCTGCTTGCCCGATCGGGCCACCAAAATATGACACAGATCAAATCCTGACAAAAAGTGGCATACCTTTTGTACAGGGCAATTTTTATATTTGTTACTTTTTTCTGCAAATATTTGAAAGGTGGACGGTATACCAAGTATATAAAGAATCAATTCAAACATGTTTCAGGGCTATAAGATTTATTTATTATTATATTTAATTTTGTATCAGGGTTTTGTGATTTTTTTAAATTTCTTTACGAAAATGCTTGGGTAATTAAAGCCATAACAAGTTCAATTCAACTAAGCCTAGGGTTGGGGATTGAAACAAATCATCAACAAAATCTATTTCTTCTATTAAATTGTGTGATTTTTTTGTTAAATCCTAATTTAAAGGGATAGTTCATTAGTTGAGTTTTGGTCAAACTTAGTTTTAGTAACCAAAACCTGCACCATTACGGTACAAACTACTCCACCATGCTCGAAAGGTATACACAAAATTTTACAAACGACTAAGTGAAAACCCTGTAATCATTCAAAAATAGTCATTACAACTCAAGAGGGCGCTCAAAACTCATTGGTTTTAGCCATTTTTCATACAAATTTGTGGATGTGATGTAGAGATATATCATCAACAACTATTTAAAAACCTCTTTTGATTTTTTTTTAAAGAAGTATTTAAATAAGCATTTTATGTGTTTTTTTTTAAAGTCAAGATATCGTCTAGCCAGACGATATCAAATATTTTGAAATCAAATTTTACAACTATGAGAGCATTTGAAAGGGAATGATTCTCATTTTACATATTTTATTCAATTCTTTCAAATGGAATTAAAACCAACCAATTTAGTGTCAATGGGCATTTCGAGAAGTACCAATACTCAAGTGTACCTTTAAGCAATTTGTTATGATTTTTTAAAAACTAAAGGCGATTTTCAAGGTTTTTGTTGAAACCTAAAAGCGATTTTTATGATTTTTTTTCACCTATCACACTAGTAAAATCATATATGGTTTAATCTTGTATTGCCAGAAAATGTACTCCCCCTGATACTTCTAGATCAGCAACCGGGCAACCAAATTAAAACCATTTATGTAGTTTTACTTGCCCTGGGCAAGCGTGCTAGTGTCAATTATTGAGCCCTGCTTTAATAATTTGTAGTATTTAAGGCATAATTGGAGGGCAAATGTATCACAATTTATCTATTTTGATATATTTGTAACATGATACATAAAAAACAAAACAAAAACAAACAATATTTTCTACAACACACAAGTCTATAGAGTGATTTAAATCAGTGATTACAAAAAAGAAATTGAGGCGATTTAAATCGCGCCAACCCGGCCCTGCCACAGACAGACCTTTATTGGATATTGGCCTAAGTACTGTTTATTTTGAGTTCTTTAGGCCATGAAAAATAAATTGTTGTATTGGCGTAACCTGACCCTAAAAATACCGCCGACCCTAAAGGTTTTTTCTGTTTTAAAAATTTATTTTGTAGTAATTTTTTTTATTTATTTATTTTTTTATTTTTATTTTTTTTAATTTATTTATTTTGTTGTTGTGATTATGTGTGTTATATATGTGTGTGTGTGTGTGTGTGTGTGTCTGTGTGTGTGTGTGTTTTGTGTATTTGTGCGAATCCTGCAAAAAAAAAAAAAAAAACCTACCTACCTACATGTACCCTAATTTTTGGTTGCCCATTACTCCAATCAATTTTTTTTTTTTTTTTGGGGGGGGGGGGGGGGTCTTATCCATGGACTTTTACTAGCATCTATAGGTCAATACTTATTGTTCAGGGGTGAATGAATCTAGATCACTCCCTCGGCTGACCAAGGCAATAGGTACCAAGTAGGCTATCACTTACAAATATACTCCAGTGTGGACCATGAACATGTAGGCTAAATTGCCTCTTCACAGGGTAGGACATATACGGGGACTGAGGGCGATTTTGCCCCCTAATTTTCAAAATAGCCCCTGACATCAGTAGGTAACCCCTAAAATTACCATCTATAGGGTATTATGTGAAAAAATTCTATATTATCTATCAGATTGGAAAAGTAGCCTCCCAAATTAAAAAAATAATTCCTGCATTGCCTCTTCATAATTTTAAACAATGGAAAGTTCCAGACTAAACAATCCTTGACGACATTCATGCGACTTCCTTGCTTTGTTTGTTTTCTATTCCACTCATTAATTAGGTAACACTTCCATCTACCTTGTGAGGTACATGTTAGACATTTCCTGTTTTGTCTAAAATGTTCTTCTGTTGACTATAAATAGATCTATATAAACTGCAAACTCTTTGATTTGTTTGTAATACTAATGGGCCATTTCATGCCATAGCTCTAGAAAAGAAAAGAAAATATTGTGATAATGTTCACTGGGTCATTGCTTCTTGGCCATGAATCTAGATCACTTGGCTGGGTCCATGAAATGAAGGTTTTATTTGCTAGAAGCCTAGAAAATTAGTTGTTTTTGCCTTGTGTTATAGTGTGGCAATTTAAAACAATGTTGTTTTTTTACAAATTCTAGTGGCCTTGTGACCCAAACAAAGAAAAACATGCCTAATCCTGTATATTTGGTTGCACATTTGGGCCTGTGCAATTAAGCCATAATGAAATTTGTTGGTCCAAAGCTAACTTTTAGTGGCCAGTGGCCAGCAGGCCTGTGCTTATTTCGAGCATAAATGTTCAAGAATGTTAACATAAATTAGTTTACCTTTAAAGGTGAATGACAGTAGTGGGAAACGCCCCACCCCCTAAAAACGAAATGTACACTCTTATTACCAACCATGTGAAAGAATATAATTTTTACTAATATGGGATTATACAAATTTGGCCAAGAAACCGCCTACTAATTGATATATTTGGAAAATTATAAATTGATCTACTGCGGATTGATATCGCCAACGCGTGCATATGCTACGTGTAAATTACCGCATGCGTGTTCGCTATGCGGGCTTGTCCCCAGCTTGTCGATATCTCCAGCCCAGCGCTAGCGGCGCGGACAGGTGCGAACGGGCGGTGGATTTATACATTTCACGGAGGGGATTTGATTTCTTCCGATATTTCTGTATTTAACGATGCTTAGGTTTGGATTTTACCACACAAGCCCTATTTAGATACTTATTCAACAATATTGATCAATGGGCCATTCTTGGTCACGTGTGTGACCCAAAATATGAATTTTTTTGAAATAGGATGCTAATATTTCAGTAAGTATAGGAGGTATAATGATGTGAACTTCATATATGACTTGCATATGTTGAAGTCTTTCAAGTGTAACACAAAAGATTTTATTTAGATTACGTTACCCAAGGACAGAGGTCAAATGGCATCGGTCACGTGTGTGACTTTGCACGAGAGCATTTTTGAAGACATTTTTAAAAACTCAATTTCACTTTGGAAATCCTGTGAGATATGAAAAGCTTAAATGTTCATATTAGTATCAGACAACAGGTGTATATATGTTAGTAAGAAAATGGTACAAATTTTTTTTTTACTCAAACAATTGTTTTTTAATGTATGTTATTATGTGGGGATGTCTCGGTCACGTGTGTGACATTTTGGCCTGGTCACGTGTGTGACATGTGCAATGTGAATGGAAATGGGAATTTTACAAATATCAGGTTTAGATAATTACATAAAGTTCAATTGTCACAAAGTTGGTATCAACATGTACAGGAGAGTAAAAGAAATAAGCTAGCTTGATTATTTTTGTATTTATTGAAATATGTAAATTTATGCAAATGAGTAAGAAATTTTCAAAATTTAGTATAAAATATACATTTTATAAAACCTTAGAAATTGATCTCTCTAATAATGGAATAAAACAACTGAAAAAACAAACTTAATTTTTTCCAAAAAAGTTTCACTTTTCAAAGAATGGCCCAATATAGATGTTTTCGGCTACTTTCCCAAAACTGTTATTCATCTTTAAGGTGGTCATGACTTTTATGTTTTCAGAATGTTCCAATCTCAGAAAATGTTCATCTTTCGTTCCAATTTCAGAACGTACTTTCCCCCCGAGGCGCTGCCGTTAATTGACGTCATCGGCGAAGCTCTGGACGATTTGATGCCAAAGCCATACAGCCAGGAGATCAGAGGCGTGGCAAAAACACTCAACATTGCTGTCGGTGAAATGGCATGCTTGAACATGTTCTACGATTTCACTGCGTGAGTATGATGATAAGTACAAAGTGATAGTACAGTTTTGGTCAAACTGAATTTTAGTAACCATAACATAGTACAAAACTATAACTCCACCATGCTCGAAATGTATAACAAATTACAAATGACTAAGTAAAATGCCTGTTATCATTAAAAAAAAGCCGTTAAAACACAAGAGGGCGCTCTTTAAAAAACGCATTGGTTTTCACTTTTTAAATTGTGCATGTTATGTATTACGTAAACCCTTTCAAATGTGTCCTTTGTCAATATTACGAAGTACTATATATACTAGTTAGTGAGCTCAGATCTCACATTTCGGCAAAATTTGTCCCCTCGGTGCAGAGCTTGTACCAGCATCGTGGCTGAGGACAGTAACGGCACCATCTGGCACGGACGAAACCTGGACTACCCACAAACACCAGAAACCCTCAAAAACATCACAGCGATCATCGACTACCAGTCACAGGGTCAGGTAGGTGTATACAATGTACCTTCAAGAGTTTCCCACCATATAATGTATTTTCAGATTTGGCCAATTTACTATGAACCCCCTCAAGACGCATACATCTTTCATGAAACCCACTTAAAATGTTTTGGCAAGAGGACAAATGGAAACACAAGAACACCGGAAACCCTAATAAAACACATGACGAAAACCGTTGACTATCAGCCGGGGTCAAGTCAGTGTAGCCTAGCGACACATCTTTCAATAAACTCACTTTGATGTGTTGACAGAGGCATTTACTGCAAATTAACGTTTGTGTGTGTGTGTGTATGTGTTTTGTGGGGGCGCGTTCTTCCTGCAAGTAAAAGTAAGAAGGCTTCTCAAATTGAAGTGCCCCAAGAACTGATTCGTTGCCCCCCCCCCCCCCTCCCCCCCTCCCCACAAACAAAATTACTAACAAAAATAAAAATCCAAATCAATGTCTGTCATATATATTGCACATTCTCTTTATAGAAGGTAAACCATTTCAATTATATCCAGGACATGTACTTAAAGGGTACCACCACCCCAAAATAATATTCTTATTAAAGAAAGGTAACATCTTTAGTATTCCATTCCATCAACAAGTTCAAAAAACATGTTTCCAGAAAAAAAATAAAAAATTGGAAAACGCATCACCATTCTAAAGCATGCGTTCATGCGGTCTGAATTGCGAAGACTAATGTGTGCAGAGCCAACGAATCGCCCGGGAATCTATTGTCTACAAACGTACGCGTGAATAGCATTGGCGCACTCGCAAATGGTTGGACCGTATGGAACCAGGAAATAGTAGTGGTTCCGTAAGTGGTGGAAATTAATTGCTTTGTTTATGAATTACACAACCCTTTGCAAAATGTTGGGTATCTATTTGATATCACAAAACGGTACCAAAACATATAATAATGTGTTGTTCTTTGCCTGGTGGTCCCCTTTAAATACAATCAAACCTGTGGTACAGTGACCAAGAAATGGAAACAAGAAAAGTGGCCTCTATACACATTTGGCCTCTTATCTAATAGACAGGTTTGACTGTACAGTGTGCACCAAGCAAAGTCAATGTGTGTTTTAAGTGCAATATGTACACAAATGGAAAGAATTCATTTTATATCATTTGTATGGTGTATGTGTCTGATTTTTCTTCAAGACAGAACAGGTTTTTGCACCATCCAAGTGGCATTTTTATCCTTACCTGGTCTGTATAATTGTTAAATTACTTCTGATGTAAACAAAATCCTTCAAAATTTCTCAAATGGTAGAGATAACAGTTCATTTTCTATTACCATGAATTGCTGTATCCACATTTATGTGTAGTGCTTATACTGTAATTACGAAATGTCTATTATTTGTATAATTTTGTCTGAGCTACCGTATTGATAAAATTGCCATATTTACTGAAAAAAAACTAAAAATCAATAGCAGTGTTTAATCCAAACCAGCTTGACAAGTGCATTAAGCCAAAATAATAGATGTTTATGTTTCCTTTTCCATTGATGCTCATCATTAATGCAGATGGAATACTGAATTCAGATTAGTTGCAAAATATCCATGAATGTGCTTTTTTTAAAATGTTACAGTATGGTACTGTAAATGGCAATGTCTCGTAATTATCTTTCAATTAACTTAAGTCATTCTAACATTAATTTAGTAATTTCAGATGTTACATAGTATTAATCATATATACATGTAGGCCTACAGTACAGTACAAGATCTTCTGTCAGTGTACATACACTTTAAAAATCATAGTACAGCTTTTGAAAATACAATGGGTGATTTCAAGTATGGTGTTTAAGGCCGGTGTTAGTGTTTATTACACACAAACACCAGTTTGATAAACACTAACACCAGCCCTAAACACCATACTTGAAATCACCCATCGTAGTTGTTAAAATGTTCCCTTGACCTGCCTATTTGTAAAATTTCAAAACCTGCCTCTATCCTTATAATGTATCTCAGATTATAGTCGGACGGGGGTGTGCGGCTGAGACCTCCAAACCCATACCCACATCTAAGGGTCCTTTTGCGAAAAATGGACCCATGTCTAAGGATTTTTTTTCGCCTGCGGCGCATGTTTTGGGTGTATTTCCCGCAAATTTTGTGGTTTTAAGTTAGCGAGCGTAGCGAGCTTGAAAAATTTGGCAATTTCACATCGGCAAATCCCAAAATCCTGTATAAAAAAGGGAAAAAGGATTTTTTTTGATGAAAAGGGGACCCATGTCTAAGGATCTTTCTTGAAAAAGTCACCCTTCCCAGCGGCACATCCCCGTATACCCAATATACGTGAGTACCCCCCCCCCCCCCCCCCCGGGGTTTCAGACCACTAGAATGTGTACAATCTTGCTGTTACTTGCCCGACTGGGTCGAAGGCAAAACAATTTAATTTCTAGAAGTGTACAGCACACAAAATGCATGTATTCTTTTTGTTTCATTTTCAGACTATTTACACCACCACCAGTTTTGTAGGCCAGGTCGGAGTCTTTACAGGGATGAAGCCGAACAAATTCTCCATCAGTCTCAACGAGAGAGGTAAAATGTTATATTATTTTATATAGAAATGGAATATTTTCATAATTACAACTGCAAATAAATTGATTTAATATGACCCCATTAACTAATCTGATCTACATGTAGATGATATTCTAAGACCCACTATCCATGTCTGTAGGGGTGTAGGCCAGGTCAGGTCAGGTCTGTACAGTCCTATATATTTAACCAATTAAGCAAGTTCTATATCTATTATCAGTCTTAACACGAGTGTTAACAATAAATATTTGTGCAATATTCCATGTTTACAAAAGAGAAGATTTTTAATTTGACCCAAACTACATACATGTACATATAATGTAATATAGACCCTCATCCACCAGTTTTGTAGGCCAGGTCGGAGCCTGTACAATTACTTCATCAACAACAATTTCTTCATCAGTCTCAATGAGACTCATTGAGGTAAAACAAAAAAGAAGGTATATTTGATGCAAATTTGTTTGTTTAAACAACACAAAACTTTGACCCAGTCCAGCGGTTGAGTGCAAATATCAAGCCCTTCTGAAATAACATGTATCATGTGACGCAGACCGTGAGTTGGAATGAACCCAGGTTCGCTACTGTTCAATTTAAAGGGATCTAGTAACATTGTCCAAATCCACAAATCTTACTTAGAACTCCAGTGCATGGTTCTCTCATACCTTTTTGTATTCGTATTACCATGGGGCATGGAACAGGGTTTTTTTCTTCTAATTTCCATTTCGTTAAAAAGATATTTAGGATCAAAGTTTGGGGACTTTTAATTATCAACTGGAATGTTATAAGTGTGTACAAAGTCAGTGCATTGAGTAGCGAATATCACTTTGCATTTTCACTCATCTATACTTGGCCATATTATAATATCCTTTTAATGTGAAATTTTCACAGATTACTCACTGGACATACATTGTATCAGATCACATTTTATCAACCATTCATTACTTTTTTGCATGTGTCAACAAAGTAGATCCCTTTAACAAGTACTGAAATATGCTAGTTTCTGGTGGACCCAGTCCAGCAGAATGTAAATATCAATTCCTGCAAAATACTAAGTAGCGTGCATCATGTGACCCATCTTATCAATCTAATTGAAACCATAAACAGGGTCGCTATTGTTCTCGACCAGAAGGTAAACATCGTTCACTTATCTTTCAATGTTATCTTGGCCTCCTCAAAATGCTGATTCCATCACCCTTTATCCTCGTGGCCATGACTCATTTTTTAATTTTTTTTAATTTCAATTTCAATTTCATTTATTCATTTTCATTTCAAATAAAAACATTACATAGATGTATACACAAATTAAGATTCACAGTATAAAGCAAAATGAAAATAGGAAACTACAAAGAAATCCAAATGGCCTTGTGGAGGCGTAGTTCCCCGACAGTGTTAAAGTGATTTACTTATACAAACAAAACAAAAAACAAACAAAACTTTTAAAAAGACACACACATGACAAAATGACAAAATATGACAGGGACATCGTGCATGGCAAGTAATAACAATTGGAGTAATCATTACAAAATTACAAAATCATGAATTTGAATTTGAGAACGTATACCGAACAAAGTATAATGAATAATTGGTTATAAAATCAGTGGTATTTAGATATAAGATGCTGCTTCAAGTTTCTTTTAAATAATGTTAATGACTTGCATGAAGACATTTCAGGGGGAATAGAGTTCCAAATAACAGGAAAATTGTTTCTTACTGTAGGTGCTCATTATTGACAGACGGATGTCAAAGATAAGATAAGATTGAAAGGAAGCGCATTGTAACTTAGTGAGTAATCAGTATTTAATTAAGCCTAAGTTTAACCAAAACAAAATTTAAGTAAATGAACAAGTTTTTGTTTCTGTGCACAAATTAATATCTACTTCACTGGACTTGCTATTTTTGGAATAGAAAGTTTCACAACCATGGGCGTAGATCTGTCATTGATACCCATTCGACGGGGGGGGGGGGGGGGATGATCTATTCATTCATCCCCCCTGATGAATAGGTATTACATAAGTATCTACTCCCATGTTCACAGCGTTTGTAGGTTGCTTCTTCAGCTGAACTGGCTTTGGCTAGTGAGTGCAGTGGAATATATTATTAAATTCTGTTTTCATGAACTCCATCCTGGATGAATGAAAATTTACGACTTATCATAGTTATCATTTCTGTTACAATGACTAATTTCACAAACTACAGGTTTATAAATATTGTACTGAGCGCTTTTGTTGAGACTGTTGGAGAATATGATATAAAATTAGCCTTTTGGCTGGGGGTACTTTTCTGAAGGGAACAAAACTCCTACTATACAGAGTCTCCATTAATACACCTGGGTAGAGAACAGCAATAGTGGATTAACTCTTAACATGCCAGGGATTTGAATGCTCTATGGCATTTGTGTGTATTGTAACACGCAAAAATGCGAGCTTGGCACTCTATGAGTTAATTGCTTTGCTGAAGGACAAACGCAGTGGGCAAACAGGGTTTTGAACTCTGAATCTTATGATTAGAAAGCGTGCGATCTAGCAATCTTGCCACACCATGCCAAACTGATTTTACCCTTTTCCTTTTTTTATTAATTTTCCTGCGTAGATTATGGAGACGAGGAAGAGA
Organism: Echinarachnius parma; assembly: GCA_037951105.1. Lineage (NCBI taxonomy): Eukaryota > Metazoa > Echinodermata > Echinoidea > Clypeasteroida > Echinarachniidae > Echinarachnius > Echinarachnius parma. Next base: position 37,034 of record JBAMJV010003649.1, on the reverse strand, counting down.
ACTTCATTGATGTGCTTCAAGCCCTGCTGCTGAAAAAGATTCGCTTCTCAACCTTCATCATCAGAGATGTAAGTTAAAGATGAATGGCAAGTTAAAGGGATAGTTCTACTAGTTGTGCAAGAAATCTGATGTTCTGTTTACTAGGAAATTAAGCTTTGACAGATGTGTACACATTTGTAAGGACTAATAAGAAACAAGATACACTGTACCATGGAAAAAATTAATATTTTTTATTTCGGGGCTCCCTTTCTAATTTTATGGAAGTTTTTAGGGGCTACTTTTCCAACTTTCGGGGGCTACTTTTATAATTTTTCTTTTTTTCGAATTTCAGGGGCTACTATTTAGCTCTAATGCTGTATTAGTGATCATCTGATTGGCATTTGATCACGATTTTTTTTTTTTCGGGGGCTACTTTTTTTTTCCGGGGGCTCTTTTGGGCATTTCGGGGGCGAATTTGCCCGCCGCCCCCGTGTATTTTTTTCCCTGCACTGTACATGTATGTAGATTATGTCATTATTATGTCATAGCTATCTGTTTACTTGGTTACCAGGATGTGATACAGAAAGCTGCTGGTATCTAAAAATAGTTGCGATACTCTTTTGTTTCATTAGTCTGTTATTGCAGTTTCCTTAAACAACATACCGTAATACTGTGCATGTACATGTACATGTACATTGTATATTGCATAACAAGTAAAACATGTAGTACTGTATATTAATCTGCATTCCTTTCAGACCTAATCAAGTCACGTTAAATATTAAATGATGCTCGGGTTATGATCAAAGTGAGATGGTTATTGTAATGCATATAATTGTAGTAGTAGTAGTAGTAGTTTTGAGGATGAAGTGAGCAGAGTAATCACAGAACAATGTTTTTTTCCCTCATAAATGTACATGATTATGATGATGATGGTTTTGATGATGACAGCATACATCGATGTCTTGACAATGATATTTTCTTTATAACAATTCCTTGTATCATCTGACTTAGTAAAATACGCGTCGTTGATTGGCTAAACACTGTCACATGACTGGGGTGTCATTTTTGTATGACACATGGCCAGAGAGGTATGACACCCGCATGGCGCACGCTGCAAAAGAGATTGTATTATGACGTCACAATGAGAACCAAAGGTACACGTACCGTATGTTGTTTTTGACTGATTTCAGTTTCAATGCATGAATGTGAATATAGCCCCCGGATTTAGCCAGATGATATAACAGTTGTTAACTTTGTTGTCGGGGAAAATCATGGAATGTTCCCTCGGGATTTAAAATGCTATTTCATGAAGAAAATAAGTCCCTCGCCTTCGTCTCGGGACTTATAATCTTCCCTCAATAGCATTTGAAATCCCTCGGATGGAACATTCCGTGATATTCCCTCCACCACCAGTTAACAACTGTATAATATGATCATTTCAGGTACTTGCAGAAGAGGACAGTTATGAGGATGTGGTTAGCAGATTAGTTACCGAGCAACAAGTGTCTCCATCGTACTTCATCGTGGCTGGAGTCAAATCAGGCGAGGGCGCTGTAATAACGAGGGAGAGGACGTACACCCTCGATGTGTGGCAGCTTGATCTCAAGCAAAACAGGTATGCTCTTTCAGGGTTCACACAGGGCCTGGCAAACCTGGGGTGTCATCGAATTTGGCTTTTTTGTACTCCAGGGGGGTGTTTCACAAAGATCCTAAGTTGAACTTAACTCTAAGTTGGGACTTAAACATTATGGAAAGCCATTCGTAGCCTTGAAAATAAAATATATTCAAAAGCAAAAATGCAAGTATTTTAGACTTTTCATTAATTTTATATCAAAAACACGAAATCCTCTTGATAATAAAACAAAATATGAATGATTTGAATCAATATTTTATGCCTTTTAAAAGAAATTTTACAAAATTGTTTACAAAGAAACTTTACAAAGAAACCAACAGCTTTCCATAATTTCTAAGTCCAACTTAGGATCTTTGTGAAACACTCCCCAGGCCTTGAAAGTCTGAAAAAGTTTTTAAATGATTTCATGGGTCTTGGGAAGTCATGGAATGTCTTTTTATCTGCATTTCATCAGCACTGAAATATAAATCAAGATTTTGTTGAACTTATTTTGGTACAAAATACACTGAAAGAAGTCATAGAAGTTGTTTATGTACGGTGGTGAAAAGTCCTGGAAATCTTGTACAGGACATGGAATGGACCCGAAAATAGGTTTTAAAATGTTGTCTTTGTAGTCACGACTAGTCCTGTTTATTATGATAAGTGCGATTAACTATTACAGCTTCTGGCAACCCACATTTGCAATGTCCTTGATTTCACTACACTTTGTCTTACAAATTTCATCATATTTCTGGACTAAATTTTAATGATATCATATTGTAGAGCTGGTGGACACCAACTTTTATGATGTGTTTTGAACTCTTACGGCATCGATTAATGTCATTTATGCAAACTCGTACAATTGATTGGGAAAGGCTTAAAGTTGATTTTTTTTTACTAATCAAGTCCTGCATAACATCTTGTAGGTCGAAGCCTGCTATGTGTGATACCAAACTTCAGATAATTTTTTTCATTTGGGGACTATTTGCTAATATAAATGGGAGATAAATTTGGTTTTTCAAGGCTCCCAAACTTTAAACATGATTATCTCTAAAATACAAACAAAATATATATATATATATTTTTTTATAATGCCCTTCTCTTTCTCAACCAAGGAATTATTTATATGTCAATCAGCAACTTTAACAGTTTGTTTTTTTTTAAGGCAAATTTTCATTCTGTTTCATATTTTCTTCTTTCCCCCCCCCCCCCCAAAGGTGGTTTGTTCTGGAGACTAATTATGATCGCTGGACGCCGCCCCCTCCCTCTGATGATAGAAGGTACGTACCCATTGGCCGGAATTTACAAAGGAGATTTATGTAAACCATGGTCTACATCTATGGAGCACCATTTTTAAATTGAAGGGGAAGGAATGTAATTGTTCTAATTGTGAACAATTACATAAGCTGTTAATTTTGCGAGGGTTTTATTTTCGCGAATCAGTAAAGAGACGCGAAAATAACAACACGCCAAAATATTGCCAGTCATTTGTACGATCTTGTCAGCGGGCATTCGCATGCACTTGGTCGGCCAGTCCCCCGGCAGACATCAAGTAGGCCTACTGTTAGGGTCTGGTAGCTACCGCAAAAAAAAAGCAGCGGTGAAGCTCAATCTATTTAGATCTAACCTGAACTAGAGCAATAAAGAAAAGATGCGCGCAAAAACAAGGACAAAACAGTGCCAGGTCCGATTCGCATCGTATTGATTGTTGCATGCACTGCACCCTGTATACACGTACTGTATGCGTTTTTCGCTGCTGCGCTTGTACAGGAAGTTGAGCTACGTGATACGAATAGAAAATTAAATTGTGTCAGAGTCATCGCTTCATTGCATGTACACAATGATAATCGGCATGTTGTAAACGAATGACACTAGTTGGCAGAAAATAGCCCAAAATAGCGGCGCTATGACTGTCAAATTCGCCAAAGTTTGATGAAGAAACGATCAGCCACTGAGGCCATTTATGTCCTATTTTCATCGGAAATTTCGTAATCGAGGTAAATCTGAACAGTACGTTACCACATTTCCATAAAAATCATGTCAGAAATGCTGAAACTGTAATTGATTTACGAATTTGCTGTATTTTAGGAGTGATTTGTCATTTATGCGCTGCATTTTTGTGACTTCTTTTGAGTGAGCTGTTTTCCCAGCGGCGTGACATGCCGATCGCGAAATCAACAACGCGCGTAAATGTCTGTTACCCTCTCATTCGCGAAAATATCTGTACGCAAAAATATTGGCGTATACAGTATATGGTTTCAGATTGTGAATTTTAATTGATGCTCCTGGTTAGCAAGCAATGACGGTCATATCATGAGAAATGGGCAAATGTGATTTGTGTTGATGTCTTGTCTACAAGCAGCACTTCATAGATGTAGACCATAGTTTCAACTGTGGTTTACAAAAACCTCCTTTGTGAATTATACCCATTGAGACTGAATTGGTCAAATCAGGTATACTGCTGAATTATTTGATGTATATTTCTGTATCTTCTATTTGAAAGCAAACCCTGTTCTTTATAATTATATTGTATAAGTTAATTTATTGTGCATAGAAATCCTGTAATTATCTTTTTAACAAAAGGGAAATTCAAAAGACCAAAACCTGTCCTATGCTTCTATTGTTAATACGAATACAAGGTATCAGTGAACCGCTAGAATTGCAATTGGATTTTGAGGATTTGGACAATGTTACTAGATCCCTTTATAGGGAAACGAAGCGCTATTACTTCTAGTCTTATATTTCCTCTTGGGTATCACTAATAATGGAAATAATCAATGTTTTTTAAACCACTATCAACTGTTGTGACTGACCTCTGGACGCTGCCATGTTTTCCAATGGTACCATATGACACGTCATCTGAGCACATTGGAGCGTGCACTAACAAAAGCAGTCTATGTGACCACTGTTTTTTAGTTTACTGCTATGTCGATGGTTGCGTAATTCGCTTTTGTTAGTGGTACATTTAGAAAACATCGCAGCCTAGCTCCATTGTTCAATAAAACAGATAATAACGGTTTCAAAAGCATTGATTATTTCTGTTATTAGTGATACCCAAGAGGAAATTAATACACGACTAGAAGTGTCATGAATCATACACTTATCAGTAACAGAAAGTGAAAATGCCAGCGTTTGGCTCCCCTTGAGTACTTAAAGGGGACCACCAGGCAAAGGACAACACATTATTATATGTTTTGGTACCGCTTCGTGATATCAAATAGATACCCAACTTTTTGCAAAGGGTTGTGTAATTCATAAACAAAGCAATTAATTTCCACCACTTACGGAACCACTGCTATTTCCTGGTTCCATACGGGCCAACCATTTGCGAGTGCGCCAATGCTTTCACGCGTACGTCAATAGATTCCCGGATGATTCATTTTCCAATTATATATTTTTTTCTGAAAACATATTTTTGTGAACTTGTTGAAGGAATGGAATACTAAAGATGGTACCTTTATATAATAAGAATATTATTTTTGGGTGGTGGTACCCTTTAACAAGATATGAAACTTGGATCTTATCAAACTAAGTGTTGAGCCAACATACATGTACAATCATCACCTAACAGGGATTTATCATGTGAACACTATTTAACAGAGCTCAATATCATAAAGATAGGACAATTAATTTTGTTCATGATTGCTTTTGAATAAGAGATATAAATTACAATATATATATAGACAAATACAAATAGAAGAATGTCTTAGAGATAATAATTTATGAATCATGACTTTCCCTCGTCAGACTACTATAGGTGATTGATTTCCCTATTTTATGAATTCAGACACAGACAGAAACAAACAGAATAACGTATACTGTATACTGTATATATACAACAAATAAAGTGATTTTTTACTGATCCATTGAGTATGAAGCATCAACAAAGCTCAGAAAATAGTTTTAAAAATAACGAAATCTGTGGTATAACACACACTAAAGTATAGCAGTTTCCTCTCCATGTACCTGTCGTGTTGTCACCAGAAAGATGTGTGTGTGGTCTCCACCAAGTCGCTTGACTCGGGTATTGAAACAGGGTTCAATATATCGCCGTTTTTTTCTTTCCTGTGATGAGTGAGTGCTTTGAAAGTAATATATTCATAATCTGCATGATCTTATTATAGCTTTCTGTAAAGGTATAATTCAACTACTGTTGGTTTTCAATGAATCTATCACTTTAAAGAAGTATGCACATGTTTGTATTTATGGACATTTTGATTTTGGTTAAATCTTACCCCATAGGGATCCAGCCATCAAGGCCATGAATGCAGTAGGCCAATCAAAGATCAATGATAAAACCATGTGGGATGTCTTGTCCTTGGCCCCGATACTAAATGAGTAAGTTTGTTTTATTTGAACTTTTTGTAACTCAGTATCTTTCTAAATTGTCCATCGATGTTGACACATTTAAGATAATTTTTACTTTGTGAAGTATCCCAATTCCACTTTCATGCATTATCACCATCGCCATCATCATCATCCTCAACATCATCAACATCAACATCATCAAAATCTTCATCATCATCATCATTATCAACATCAACATCATCGTCATCATCGTCATCGTCAACATCAACATTAACATCGAAATCATCATCAACATCATCAACATCATCATCATCATCATCATCTTCAACATCAACATCATCATCTTCATCATCATCATCATCATCATCAACAACATCAAAATCATTGTCATCATCATCATCGACATCAACATCGTCATCATCTTCGTCATCGTCATCATCATCATCATCGTCATCATCGTCATCATCTTCATCTTCATCATCATCATCATCAACATCAAAATCATTATCATCATCATCGACATCGTCATCGTCATCATCTTCGTCATCGTCATCATCTTCGTCATCGTCATCGTCATCATCATCTTCATCATCATCAACATCAAAATCATTGTCATCATCATCGACATCGACATCGTCATCATCATCATCATCATCGTCGTCATCATCATCATCATCGTCATCATCATCATCATCATCATCAGTGTGAGACGTCTGGATTGCTAGACCAGTGCTGTACCAACTGAGCTAGAAAGCTCTTGTGATGGTTGTTTGGCATGTCTTATATGGCTCACTGAAATAATGCATCTTTTTGTATATAAATCATTTCAAACCACAAATGTATAATGTAGTATACTATGAATGGAAATGAGCTAAGAAAACTTTGGGCTTTCCAAGTAAAATAATTGATTAAAAAAACTTACTTTTTTTCTTCCCTGAATCTTTTTATACCAAACAGGGAAACGGTGTACACAGCCATAATGTGTCCATCTAGGCCAGAGATCTACATTTCGAAAGTAAGAACTCAGACTCGACTGTAAACCATCACAGATAGCTTACAACATCAGTGACATGTCAAGACATCTCAAGAAAAAGAAGAAAAAAATTTTCCAAGATAAGTATTGATATATTGTGGCCTTTTCCTGTGGCTGGGTGATATAGGCATTAAAAGTTACTGCATGGGATAGGCATATTTTGGTACCATTTTGGGGAGTTTTAAAACATCAGAGATACAGGTACTTTTATCAGAAGTGGCATGATAGAGATATCTCAATCAAAAACAATTTATTTTTTCCAGTGTAAGTGTTGATATTGTGGCCTTTTTCTTTGACTGGGTAATATGCAGAAAAGTTCGTCCGTAATGCTATTGTCTCCAAACGTACTCATGAATAGACTAAATGGGCGCACTCGCAGGAACCATGAGGCCACATTGGTTCTGTAAGTGGTGGTAATTAGTTGAATTGTTTACTAATTACACAAGTCTTTGCAAAGTGTTGGGCATCTATTTAATATCACTCAACGGTACCAGAACATATAATTATGTGTTGTTCTTTGCCTGGGGATATTCATTGCCCTAGACATTCATGTAGTATAAAATTCCTACAATGGGAATTGTTGTTGTGAACCACAGAGTCAATTACATAATTCTTTCTTGTGTCATGGTTATTCTACCACATTCGTTGCTAACTCAAAATTAACTCAGGAATGTTTGTGCGTTGATTCGTTTCTCAACCAGGTCTTGTAGTCCTGGACATGTTTGGATAGAAATGTTTAAATAAAAATATTTTGAGGCTAAATCTGTGGTTCATTGAAAAAAATACAATTGCAGGACTTTGGCTGTAAGTTTTGACTGCTTAATGGTGCTTGTGGATATATATTATTTGTTTAAAAACAATTTGTGTGGTGATTATTTATATTAGATTATATTATACATTTTGTTTGTCTTGATTACACAATCAGATCTACCATTTTAACTAGGAGTCAAAACTGTGGAATGTTTTGTAAATGAATGCATCTGACTAAAGTCAGAGATTTAATTCAGTACTAAGAGATTATTCTTTCTAAATGCTATGTGCAATCAGTTTTAACTTATATGTTGTGAGCAATTATAACAAAGAGAAAATGTACATTTTCGTCAATGATGAAATGTACATTAGTGTAAATGATATCTGAGCTTGACCAGTGTCAGGTTTTAAGAATGAGTGTGAGATAATTGTTACCCTTTTGGAATCAGGAATTGGTAAATGTATTTTCTTTTCTTATTGTGCTATAAATGATTTGTTTCAACATGTACATGAATACATGATGTATGTCTACATGTTCATTTACGTTATGTAATGTTTTCATGTACATAATAATAATATTTTTTTTTTAAATGTTTCATAGCGCTTTACACTATTATTACCCCGGTCATAGGATACAATGCAAACCAGCACACATTGTGTGCACCATCTCCACTCCCTGGGGAGTACATGTTGAATCAATTCATGTTGAAGCAATTGATTTATAGCGCATTTATATATAATGCATGTACATATACCAATAATTACATGTACACGTAGTGTTATCCGACAGTTACTGATTATCATACATATGTACAGTATATTGCTTTGGGGATGTCTGTCTGTCAGTCTGTCTGGATGTTTGTCTGTCCCATTCTTGTATCATTCATGATAAAAAATCACGCAATAATACATTTATATTTCTTATATTTGCCAGATATGATTTTGAGAGCTAAGCTTTGAATGAATGTTCCCTGAAGTACATGGTGTAGTACAAGTAGTTTGTTGAAAAGATGTTATGCCTTGTCATACAAATGTTTGGATCAGTGGTATAGAGTGGTGAAGTGTGACGTCATCAAAAACCTATTTTTTAGAATTTCCAAATTTGGACTTCATTTCCTGAAAGAGCACAATAAATAATGTCTAAATGTTGAAAATAAATTGAATATGTTAAGTTTTGGCTGAAATATGCCCATCTGAATGAATTTTATTTCAATACGAAATCAGTGTTACATGTATTTTGCAAACTGATTTCCTTTTGAAATCTATTTATTCGGATGGTCATAGCTCGACCAATGATTTTCAACATTTGGGCATTATTTTGTATTAAAGGGCAATGAAACCCAAGCAAAATGTTGCTTTCATAGTCTTGAAGAGATTAAGAAGAATAATCTCTGAAAGTTAGAGCATAATCGGGTACGAAACAAGAAAACTACGGCTCTTTGAAGATGTCCATTTATTCCTATGGGGAACTCAAATTGGCAACGCACTCTGATAAGTGTGTGGACAACTCCCCATATGTTTTGTACACAAATGTTTCCATTTTTACAGTTTTCTTCATAGTCACATTTTTCCAATCCCCCAACTCATATGTTATGCATAAAAGCATTCTACAAAACATATGTTGAACTCGAACGAAGGGTAAACATAAATTTTTAGAAAATTGAACAAAACTGAAATTTTGTGTACAAAATGTATGGGAAGTTGTCCACAACTTTGCCAGAGTGCGTTGCCAATTTGAGTCACTCGAAGAAATACATGGCTCTTTTCAAAGAGCCATAGTTTTCTTATTTCTTGACCAATTGTGCTCAAATTTTCAGAGACTATTCATTATATTTACTGTCTTATAGTGCATATAATAATTTGTCTGGATTTCATTGTCCTTAAAGCGTTTTCGGAAAATAAAGGTCAAATTGAGAAATTCTAAAAATAGATTTGTATGATGTCACAGCTTCGGTACTCTATAGAGGCCTATATAGACAGTACATGAATATGCAAATCCTAGCCCTTTCCATGTTTTACATTATTTTGTTCTATTCCTGTATACTGAATTTATTGACATTTTATGCCCCTTTTTTATTTTTTGCTAAGTCTCTTGTCACAAAAGGTTTCAAATTATTTTTCAAAAATTACAGCAATCACGTGTGGTAAATTCCATTGCCTTGCCATGTTATTTCATGTAACTGGCTTGCACGATTCTTTTTAGTTTACTGAATTGATTTGACTCACTATTACATGTAAATTTGAGCTGAAATTCTTTTCTTGCCTATTTTAATCATGTTACTTTGTTAATTTGTTTAAAGGTTACAATGACAGTGTTTATTTTTGTTGTCTTTATTATGTGATATTAAGTTCCCCATTTCTAAATTTTGAAAGATAATACCTAGCCATTATATACTTGACATGTAGTTTAACCCTAATAAAGCCAGGGGTGGAACTACATGTAAGGTCATAAAATTCAACATTGTATGACGGGTCCTACTAATTAGCGCGAACAAGTGCGAAGTACTGCAAACAAGTGCAAAGTACTGCGAACAAGCGCGAAGAAGAGCGAAACAAGCTATTTACTGCGAACAAATTTTTTCTATTCGCATGCACTTGTTCGCAGTATTTATGAAATCCTGTTTGTGCTTGTTCGCAGTACATTTGTTCCCGCTTATTCCATCGATATGTACATGTAGGTTATCTCCACACTAAAACCCCAAAATAACTACTTCAACAGTTGAAATGTTTTGAAAGTTAATGGAATTCTGGTAAACTCCTACTACGTGGATTGTTTTCAAAACAAACACTAAAAAATGCCTTCTATCTGGTGATAATTCTTTAATTTTATCACATATTTTAATAAAAATTAGTTATTAATTATGCATAAAACATATACGGTAAGCATAAAAGTATTTGGATATCCGGTTAGTAAAAAAAGTGCTATTCGAATACCAACAGCTGTTCAGCTATTCAGATATTTTGATATTTGTCCCAGCCTAATTCATGACCCTTTGTAATAAAGGAGGTTTTTGTTGTATATTTTAAGCAGATTTTCAACAAATTGTTTTTAGTATTTTTAGATAATAACTGTCATATGATGTTACTCTCGTCTTCACTATTTGCAATGAATGTATTTTTGAAAGATTATGTTGATGACCGTAATCCTTAAAATGTACAGGTATATAGAAACGATTTTATATACAGGGTAATTTTGCATGCAATAATTATTTAATGATAAAGTTCATTGAATGTGCTGATCTGTGACCTTACACCACAATACGACAATAAGTCTGGGAATATGATTATGCTGATTTTCACATGACATTACAGTATAATTCATTACCTTTAAAATAGTATATAATTTATCATATTCAGACAAGGTACATTTAAACCCTCTGAAAATAAGCGCCAAAGATTAGGGAAATGGCTGAAGCAGTTTTAAAACAAGGGAGAAACGGGTAGAATACAGAATGACAGAAGGTAGAATAAGATACCCTCATGCATGAAATACAAAAATCCTGAATGTCTTATTTTAAACACAAATTTGACTATTTCAGCTAATAACAGAGAAACTAACACCGCGACATAACGGTCGTTTTGTGGTGTAAGGTCACATACATGTATGGTTGCGAATCGGTCTATCCTTGGGTCAATTTATTTCACAAATTAGAATTTTACTTCACATTCCAACAATAATAATGATAATAATATTTTCGATTTATATAGCGCCTAATATGATTGATAATCATCTCTAAGTGCTTTACAATGATATTATTACTCTGGTCATAAGATACAATGCAAACCAGCACACTTTGTGTGCACCATCTCCACTCCCTGGGGAGCATTCCTTCCAAGCGGCTCATGGGCATTGAGAAGATCGTTCACATAAAGGCTTTCACCTCCTACCGGGTCCCCATTTATACACCTGGGTAGAGAGCAGCAATTGTGGATTAATTGTCTTGCTGAAGGACTACGGGTTATGACCAGAGCAAAATAACACTGCTTTCATATTGAAATCTTTTATTGTCTTATAATTTGCTCTAGGTAACATCCATGTATAAAAAAACATTTGAATATATTTTATATATTGTATACCATTTTAATAATGTATCACAAGAAAGAATAAAATGGTACATGCATATACGCACATGTATTTAATCATGAATGATTAATTTGCGGACAATATTTATAATTTCATAATTTGTGGGTGTGTGTGTGTGTGTGTAGCTTTGATATCTTGAATGGGTTATTATAGTACAATTAAGATTAATAGCAACCTTTCTATAGCAGCCCCCCTGCCTATAGTGGCCACCTACAGAGGAAACCAATGTTATGGAACCTTTCTAGATAGGGGTTATGGTTAGGGTTTCTAGATATGGGTCACCTGTCTACAGTGGCCACATTTTTGTTTCCCTCGAGTGGTCACTATACAGGGTGGCCCAAAAAAAACGGAACGGGGCACTTCCCAAAATAAAGTAACACATGTATTATGTCCATCGGATAGAGTGTCTTTTCAAATGAACAACGATACCAAGAACAGTCAATTTGGTCGTGAAGTTTTTGTTTTAGGGCCCTGTGAGTGACACCATGTCAGGTTCTTTTTTTTTTTAGTGTTAGTGTACACTCAGCCATGTGCCGAGAGAATGGGCCTGGTCGCTGAATGGTATTACGGGCAAGAAGTGCAGTTAAACTGGCATTGACTAGGTCGAAATCGACATAAATCGGCACCTGACATGGTCTCACTCACTGCGTCCTTAAACAAAAACGACCTGACAAAAATTCCTGTTCTTGGTATCGTTTTTCATTGGAAAGGACACCCTATCCGATGAACATAAACATTGTGGTATTATATTTTGGGAAGTGCCCCGTTCCGTTTTTTTTTGGGCCACCCTGTATAGAGTGGTGAAATGTGATGTCGTAAACATTTTTATGCCTCCGCCAACGAAGTGGCCGGAGGCATTATGTTTTCGGGTTGTCCGTCCGTCCGTCCGTCCGTCCGTCCGTCCGTCCGTACGTACGTCCCGTTTTCGTTCTCGCGATATCTCAAGAACTAGTGAATGGTTCAATTTCAAACTTGGTATGAGTGTACATATTGGAGTGACAATGATCTGATTAGATTTTGGGGGTCATGAGGTCAAAGGTCAAGGTCACAGGGTGCAATATATATGCAAAAATAGCTTGTAATGGCAAAATCTGAAGAACCGAATGTCAAATTTCAATCAAAATTGGTATGTGAATGTATCTTGGGGAGCCAATGAAGCCGTACAATTTTGGGGTCATGAGGTCAAAGGTCAAGGTCACATGACTCAATAAATACATGCAAAAATAGCTTGTAATGGCAAAATCTTAAGAACTGAATGTCAGATTTCAATCAAACTTGGGTACCTGAATGTATCTTGGGGAGCCAATGAAGCCTTACAATTTTTGGGGTCATGAGGTCTGAGGTCAAGGTCATAGGACTCTATAAATACATGCTAGAATAGCTTGTAATGGCAAAATCTCAAGAACTGAATGTTAGATTTCAATCAAACTTGGTACCTGAATGTATACTCCGCAAAAAAAGAAACTGGACACTTGAAAAAGTTGAAATATTTCATATTAATGTACGATAAAGTGTAGATTATCATATATCAAATTAAAGGGAATTTAGTCTTCTGCATGCAGGATATAAATTAAAGGTGTAATCGTTCATGCATGAAATGACATGGTCAATTAACAATAGCAATATATCAAATTAAAGGGAATTTAGTCTTCTGCATGCAGGATATAAATTAAAGGTGTAATCGTTCATGCATGAAATGACATGGTCAATTAACAATAGCAAGGTCTGTTTTCAAAAATAACAAAAACAATGGAGGACCACACCATTCGACTGAAATAATCAGGATGATAGTAAGCGTTTCACTTAAAACAAGATGTCCGGGGCAAGTAAATTATGACATTATTTAACTTTATTGTTATGAACAATCTCTGAAAATACAAATTTGTCAATAAAACATGGCCAGGTTATGAGAGCATCATCATACTGGTGTGTATTAGAGGCATGAAGCTACGTCTCTTTAAGTGTGTCCCCTGGAATTTTAACTATAGTTACCTAGAGAAATGTCATGTTAAAGACTGCCCAACTGTTTGACCAATGGTGACATCAGTTCTTGAAGATCTGTGGACTACGGTAGAATTCTTGAGAAGAATTTATACCATTTTTCATGCTGAAATAAGGGCACAAACTGTGGTTTCGACTAATAAACCTTTGCCATGGAATTCCCTATTTTGTTACTTTTGGATGAAAATAAAACCTATAACGTTCACAATTTGTCTTCATTTATACTTTTTATTGAGATGAAGATAGAAAAGGTCACATTTGTATTGAAAAATTATGCCATATCATGAATATAGCATTTTAGATTATGCTTATCAACATTTATATGGTTGAGTGGATGTTCCATTTCTGCAATTTTTGAAAACAGACCTTGCTGTGGTCAATTGACCGTGACAAGTCATGCATGAATGATTTCATTTGGATTTTATGCCAACATTGAAGAGGGTCGTTTAATCTTTAATTTGATATACAATATCATATATTTGATCGTAAATGAATATGAAATATTTGGTCTTATACAAGTGTCCAGTTTCTTTTTTTGCGGAGTATATATTATGGAGCCAATGTAGCACTACAATCTTGGGGTCATGAGGTCAAAGGTCAAGGTCACAGGACTCATAATACATGTATATGCCATAATAGCTCGTAATTGTGATATATCTCAAGATCTGGTTGATGAATTGCCATCAAAAATGAGTTTACAGTATTAATTCAGCGCATGTTAATTTGGGCTTGATATAAAATTGCGTGATAGCGGAGGCATAATTTTCGACTGCGAAGATCCATCTAGTTTTTTGAATTTTCAAATTTGGACTTCATTTTCAGAAAGAGCATAACAAATGTCCAAATACTGAAAATCAAAGGAATAGGTTACGTATTGGCTGAGATATGCCCATCCGAATGAATTTTACTTCAATGGGCAATCAGTGTTATAATGCACTGGTTCCTAAATTTAGGAACCAGTGCACTATAACACTGATTGCCCATTGACCATTATTTGTTATGCGCTCTTTCTGAAAATTTGAAAATTCTAAAAAAGTGTTTTTATGACGTCATGGCTTCTGTACTCTATACAGGTTTGACTGTACCTACAAATGCTGAGCAAGGTAATTTTGAACACAAATACAATGAATGAAAACACAGTACATAATTATGTTTATAGGCAAAATACTATACTTTGGATTTTATTGCCAACTCTTCTGTAAAATATTTTATAACCACATAATGAATTTAAACCCTCTCAATCTCACACTGACAATTTTATTATACATTCTGGGGGTGTTTCACAGAGATCCAAAGTCGAACTTAACACTAAGTTGGACTTAAATATTATGGAAAGCCATTTGTAGCTTCTGAATTAGACATACTGTAGTCAAGAGCCCAAAGTGTGAATATTTGAAACTTTCCACACAGTTTTACATCATATTACTCGAGGTCTCTTTGATAAAAGAAAATGTTCATGATTGTTATCAAAATTTTAGACCTGTTTAAAGAACTTGTTTAACAGAGAGATTAATGGCTTTCCATAATCTTTAAAGCCAACTTAGTGTTAAGTTCAACTTGGGATATGTGTGAAACGCCCCTGGACATGTATCGTCTGTATGTACAGTATATATTTCATAAATATAATATAACATTTAAAATCTGAAAAGTATGGTACCTCGGATTATGAGTAGAACAAAACCCTCTAAAAACCAAAGGTAACAACATCAAAACACGAGGTAATTTTGCTTGTGCCAGCTCTTTATACTAGTCTTTTCCCTATTTTCCTTCACCCTGACATAAAACAATTATCCTGCTATAGACCAATCCGGTTTCAAGTCTACGTCTGCCATAACTGGGGGGGGGGGGGGGGGGGGCTTCAAGCATGTCTAGCATGCTGAACAAAGGTCTCTTAGAACCGCACTGATTGTTTAGGAGACGATAATACACCCGACATGTTGCATAACGGTTAAAACCTGTTCAAATTATCTTTTGTTGTACTCTTGGAAGCCCCCCAGTTATGGCCCTATAGACTTAAAACCGGATTGGTCTGTAACAAGGTAACTCTCATGGTCTCGTAGACCTTGATAAAATTAGGCTACACTCTTGTTACAAATTTGTTTACAATAACATGAAGGAAAAAATGCAAAATCATATTTAACATTTGTTCAGGATATCCTACAAACGATCCTAGTTCAACATTATCATTGATTTTGATATTCTTATAGTGCATATAGTCCACAGTAATGTTTTTGTGTGTTAACCCGTTCACTTCGAGATTCTGAAATCCCCATAGACTTTGTACATAGCCCACCCGGTTCCCGTAAGCAACGGGTTAACAATATAATTGTTCATACTTCCCGATTAACTACCAAGAACTCTCAAACTTAAAACATGATTATAGTCCTAACCTTACAAGACACACAGTTGCATTTAAATTAAATAACATGTACAAGACATGGACTAGAAATGTTCAAATAAAAATATTTCATTATTAAAGGGACAGTTGTGTTCTGGTAAGGAGAGTACAGTTTTAGTGAAACTGAATTTTAGTAACCAAAACCTGCATCATTACATTACAAACTAATAGTTATAACTAGAAAGGAACACAAAATTACAAATGACGTAGTAAAGATGATGTTATCATTCAAAAAGAGCCGTTAAAACATAAGAGGGCGCTCTCTAAACACTCATCGGTTTCAACCATTTTGAATAAAATATTGTGCATGTGATGCTTTGTTGAAATAGTGATTAGATAGAGAAATAACCAACAACTATTTAAATACCTATTTTGTAACTTTTTTGAAAGGAGGAAGCATTTTTTTAAATTTTTAACGGCTGGTTCAAAATTCTCTAATAAACCCGGGGCGCCGGGTTTATTACAAATTGTTATATTTATGGATATTTCAGCCGTTTCTGAACCCATTTTGATCAAACAAAGATGATTTTATTGTTTAAATATTATGCTCTTTCGAATTTTACACTCAGTTTTTCATTACCTCACAAACCAATTAAGTACTCTACCAAAACTCAACTTTCCCTTTAAACTCTTGTAACTTCTCTGTGACAAACACACACAAAATAAATAAACATAACTCCCACAATGTACCCCACAGAACATACAACTTAAATGAAAGTAATCTCTATTACACATGTTTATGTCCAATGTTTGTATGTCGGTGCACTGTGTCAAGGTCCTAGCACAAGCTTGAAATGCTAAGTATGAATATCAATGGCTGGAATTATAATGACAGGTTTATAATAAACATTTTGTTATGATTAAAATGATTGGGTTATGTATCTTTGTAGCACCAAACTAAGCCTGAACATCAAAATTAACTTTTGGGCTACTCAAAATGATTGATTTGAACCCGAGGTTAAATTGAACCAAAAAAGCCAGCAAACATAAGCATGTGTGTAGAGATTGAGATTATTAAACATAAATTAACTTCATTACCAATTAAGTACAGGGAAACTGTAATTTGGTACGGAATTCAATTAATTTGGCACTATTTTTTTTTTTATTCAGAAAAATAGAATGAAAAATAAAGCATTCACATGTGATAGCAATGTAGCCTACATGTAGCATGTATTTGATAATAGAAAATCTATAAAAACCCACAGTCATAAGATAATACATGAAAATTTAATAATTAGTAACTGAAAATTCGAGAAGAATGTTTTCTCACATCCACCCGATACTCTATCAAACAAACACATTTTTATGAAACTGACTGGACACTGGACTACAATGCAAAGTTTTTACATGTACAATCAAACCTGTCTATAGCACCCAACCTGCCTACAGTTGACACCAAAAGAGTTCCCTGGCAGATAAAAACATTATATAAGTAGAACCTGTCTATAGAAGACACATGTCTACAGTGGCCACTTTAGTTTCACTTAGGTGGTCACTATACACAGGTTTGACTGCAGTTTCAAACTATGAGCTATCAAATTGTCAACAAGTAAATTAAATTGCACGTGAGAATTCCTACAGCTACAAAGAAACTAGAAGAAAATAAAAAGCAAACTCACCGACTTCTCCAAAGCATCACAAGAAATCTTGATAATTCATCGCATCAGTATAGTTATAATGCTTTAAAATAAATCTAAAATAAATCTTTGTACGTGTACTGTAAAATATCATCTAGAAGATAACCATGATTAAAACATATTTTGCATTTGTTCTGCAGCTCTTTGGGCCTTATCATCACACAAAGAATGTATGATTAAGGCCTTTGAATAATTGTGTATGAGGTACAGTTCACCATCTTTAGGAGATTATTAGGACAGAGCCCAATTTAGTCCCGAGTTAAATAATAAAAACATTGTCCACAAGCAGCTGCAACTGTCTGCCAACATTTCATTAGAGTAATTTTCTTCTTTAATAGTAAAAATAGCAACTGATTCGGAATCCTTGGCAGCATTTAAAGGGATCTAGTAACTTTGTTGAGATGTGCAAAAACTGATGAATGGTTGATGCAATGTATACTGTTGTTATCTCATATGTCCTCAGGGTATTGTGTGAAAATTTCAGGTCAAATGGACAATGTATGGCCAAGTAATGAGCGAAAATGCAAAGTGATATTGGGTGATATTCACCAACTCACTGCATTCACTTTGTACAGGGATGAAAATCTCGCCCGGAGATTTTCTTATCTAAATACTTCAATCATACATATCTTTGTAATGAAAGGGAAATTTGAAAAACCGAAAGCTGTCCCATGATTTTATTGTTAATACGAATACAACAAGGTATAAAGGAACCGCTAGAATTACAATTTTATTTTGAGGATTTGGACAATGTTACTAAGTCCCTTTAAAGACAAACATGTATACTGAGTTGGAAAATGTGTCTCGCTGTAAATTGCCAGTCTTGCAGTTCTGTTCATTTCAGTAACATGGTTAAAAGCAAACACATTACCAAATATATAAATATCATTATCATATCACTCTCGGCTCATGGAAAGATCCCTTCAACCCTTCAATTCACAGTCACCCACAACACAAAGCTGCCACCAGGCGCAGACCTACAGGGCTGAGATTGGGTCACCCTCGACAGACTCTGCACAAGAGTAGGCAAATTCAATGCCCACATGCATCATTTGGGCCTAGGACCATCCCCGGCCTGCATGTGTGGCTCACCTAAGCAAACGTCATCCAAAAGTGCCTCATCCTTCTATGGCAACCCAAACCCAGATCTCAACAAACGGGACACTGACTTAATTTGCTGACTGGTGTTGATATACCAATGCTCAACATTTGCACAGGACCGCTGTCACTGGGCCTGCCAAAAAAAGCTCAGTGATACTTAATTCCAATATCCCTAATGGGCAACCAAATATAACAGAATTGTTCATGTTTTTCCCTCTTTTGAGGCCACCAGGTCCAGGCTTCTGACTGCTAATATTAGGCAAAAAAGTGAATTACCAGCATTGCATATACGCCTTGCTGCCTTGTACGAAAAGAACACTGAAGACTGACTATCACGATTTGAAGCTCTCTTCCTCGACTTCTCCGCTCAACTCTTCGCTCTTCAGACCCTCCAGCGCGACTTTGTTCTGATTGGTCCAGAGTTCATTGTAGTAACTGTTGGGGTTTGTGATGAGTTCAAAGTGCTTGCCGCGCTCCGAGATCTTGCCATCGCGGATGACCAGGATTTCGTCGGCATCGACGACCGTTGACAGACGATGGGCGATGAAGATGGAGGTCCTGCCCTTGGTGACTGCATCCATGGATCGCAGGATGTTCTAAGGATTTTGAAGAATAAAGGAAAGAATCAATTTAAGAATATCTTCCATTTATTAATTTTCTATTCTGTGAATTGGAGCAATGACAATGCCTAGTCGCACAAATTTTATTGAGGAAACCCAAACACATTTTTACAATTCTACAAATTCCCCTAAAATTCAAATAGTCACTGCAATATCTGAAATTAGCACCTGGCCAGCGAGCTACTAAAAATTAGCTTCGGGCCACTAAATATCAGTGATGCTAAATTCCAGAGTTGATAATGTCTTTCTTTTTTGAGGGGCCACCAGATTCAAGTTTTGGTCTACTAGAAATTTATAAAAACTTGTTTTTACTTGCCCGACTGGGCCACTAGTAAAAGTGTTAATTTCTAGCATTGGACACCGTGTAATACCTGTTCTGTGATTGAGTCCAGCGACGACGTCGCCTCGTCGTAAAGAATGATGGGCGGGTCCTTGAGTATCGTCCTCGCGATCGCCACCCTCTGCTTCTCGCCTCCCGAGAGTTTCAGCCCCCGCTCGCCGACCGGCGTGTCGTAACCCTTTGGCATACGCAGGATGCTATTGTGAAGGTCCGCCATCTTGGATGCTGTCAACACCTCATCCGCCGTTGCGTCGAGGTCGCCGTACTGGAGGTTGTAGTAGATGGAGTTGTGGAAAAGCACACAGTCCTGTAAATTGGAAGATATAACGAGAAAGGTGGATTCACTAGACATTTAAATTGATGTGCAGGTTAAATGTTGGCTAAATTAATATATTTGACGAATAAAACCAGTAGTTGCTAGTTTATTTGTACCCAAAAGGTGCAGGTGCAAATTCTTATCACAATTTCTCTCTTTCACATTTTTAATTAATTACAAAATGAAATATGGAAAAAAAAGAAATGTACATAAATAAAGAATCTCTTACCTGAGGTACAACACCAATGGCCCTCCTGAGGCTGTCAATGTTGACTTGTCTGATGTCTTGACCATTGACCAGAATCCTGCCTGACTCGGGATCGTAGAAGCGGAACAAAAGACGCACGATGGTCGATTTCCTGGACAATAAGAAGGAGTATTGCATGGAAAAAGGGAAGATTAATCTTAGAACTGCAAATTTAGCATTTTACGTTGAGACAATCAGGAATGTGGCATGAAAGAAATCAATACTAGTAAGAGTCTTTTATTTGAATTTAATCACAAGTGAATATATGATTTGATATCAAGCTGAGAAAATGTTTTTTACCTAGCAAATGGCAAGGTAATATTTCTTTATCATGTGAATTGAATGCTGGCCAAGATAGTTAGCATCCTCTTTAACCCTAAAAAGACTGGGCTATTTTGAACCTTGAAAAAACTGGGGGGGGGGGGCTAAAAGGGCCCCCCCCTAAGATCTCGGCAACCGAAACTCCGATCGACTCCAAATTTGGCAACCTGATAGATGTCCATAAATTCTACAATATTGCGTAGTTGAAAAAAAATTGTTAATTAGAATATGCTAATTAGAGCTAATTAATTATGCGAAAATTGTATTTTTTTGTAGTTTTCGTAGTTTTCTCGGCAATCGAAACTCCAATCAACTCCAAATTTGGCATGGTGATAGATGTCCATGAGCCATACAATATTGCATAGTTAAATTTGTTGTTCTAATTATAATATGCTAATTAGAGCTAATTAATTATGCAAAAATTGCATTTCTTATGTATTTCTTTGTTTGTTTTACTTATGTTTTTTATTGTTTTTTCAATGAAAATAATTATTGACCATTATTCAACCATTTTTAGCCCAAAATTAAATGATTGCAGTGATTAGAATGAAAAATAATGAAGATTTTGTCTTTTCTAGGAAAAAAATCAATTTCCATAGGATTTGTACACAAATCACAAAATTTAGCGATTTTCGGCCCGACGCTCACTTACAAAAGGTCACGTGACTTTTGAACGGTATACCCGGTCGTCGCAAATTTGGTCTCAAAAGTTGCGCAAGACTTCAATGAAAAAACTCATGAAGTCGCGCGACAATATCTGCGCGCGTTGCGGAATTATCGCGAAAATAGAGGAGGGTGGGGCTAAATCAGCCCCCCCCCCAGTCTTTTTAGGGTTAAAGGTAACATTGTCCAATCCACAACATTTACTTACTGAAGATCCAATTTGTTCTCACATAGCATGTTGTAACTCTATTACCCTTTGCGGCATGGAACAGGTTTTGGTTTTCGTAATTTCTCTTTCATTATAATAATTACTGATTAAAGTGTTTGGATTAGAAAGTCTCTGTGGGAGACTTTTAACCGTACAAAATTAGTGCAACAAGTCAACAAACATCACTTTGCATTTTTGCTCATTACTCAGACATATGAAATGAATATCCCATGGAATTTTCACACATCACTCAGATGACAGAAATACACATTTTATCAACCCTTTGTCAGTTTTTGCATATGATGACATAAATGGTACCCTGGGGTACCAAACGAAAATCCGCCATTTTGTTTAATTATTTATTTATTTTTTAGGGCTGTACCCTGGGTATAGCGTGCATACAAGTGCACGCTGCACTGCATGCACAACGCAATAGCTGTACTTCGGGTGGACACAAGATGGCGCTACACAACGCGGGATACCGGGGTACAACGGTACCCCGGGGTACTGCGTGTGTCATCATATGTCAACAAAGTTACCAGATCCCTTTCATAGACAAACAAAAACATAATTTGTGTTAGAATCGGTTATAAGGGACTGATGGAAAAACAAACTTACCCTGATCCGCTTCCACCAACGATGGCCACTTTCTTGCCGGATGGAACGCTGAAGCTCAGATCTTCAAAGATCTTCTGCTCGGGGAGGTAGCCGAATGTTACGTTCTCAAACACTATTTCAGCTGTCTGGGGAGTCACTTGTAGGATCGGTGCATTAAGTGTACTCTGGAGATATTAGAAAAGGTGGTGGGGAAATAAAGAATATTGAAATTGTTTCCACCGAATGATCTCATTTAAATATACTTCTACATTCAAAGATCTTCAAAGATCTTCTGCTCTGGAAGGTAACCAAATGATACATTCTCAAACACTATATCAGCTGTCTGGGGAGTCACTTATATTAGAAAAGGGGGAAGGGTGGGGAAATAAAGAAAAATTAAAATTGTTACCACCAAATGATCTCATTTAAATATACTTCTACATTCAAAGATATTCTGCTCGAGAAAGTAGCCAAATGATATGTTCTCAAATACAATATCAGCTGTCTGTGGAGTCATTCGTTACCATACCAAGACAGTCATACATGAATCTCCAACACCATCATTCCAATCACAACCTTCAAGTTTACCGGTTCTAAAGAATTTGATTTTGTTGGTATATAGCATGAACTCTCCATAGACCACATCCTGAATGGGTATACAGATTAATCTGATTACCTTTATATTGGTATCCACTTTGAGTAGGTTGAACATGGTCCCCATGTCGATGAGCGACTGCCTGATCTCCCTGTAGACGGAGCCGAGAAAGTTGAGAGGTAGAGAGAGCTGGAACAGTAGGCCATTTACCATGACCAGGTCTCCCACCGTCAACTGACCTGCACAGAAAACATGGTGGTACTGTATACATTAAAATCAACAGGGCATTTCGGTAATGGATCATCTGATGTCCCAGGAAGTTGAGGATTGAGAGGGGGTAGGGGTAGAGATAGAGCTCTGAAACAAAAGGCCATTTAACAGCACCTACTGTCAGCTGACCTGCAAAGAAAAATTGTAGTAATTTATGCATTCAAAACAACAGGCATTTCAGTAATCATCTCTAAAAACGGACCATCCAATGGAGCATAGTAGAAAGTTAACCTTGGAAGTGCTTATTGAGTACGCACCCAGTACCATGACCCTCATTATCTTGTGCCACCTCAATTATAAGTCCAATTTGGTGCTTATCACCGAGATCTATCGAATGGCAAACACTCCCCACTTGAATATTGGGTGTGCAACATCAACAAATCAATACACATATTTCTAAATTACAGTGACATCGCAAAAACAAAAACAATCTACAAAAGAGTTTAATGGGCCGCACTAAAAAATCAGCTCAAAAAATGCAAATTGTCTTGTATAATAAAACAACAGACAGTACCTGCAATGATGCCATGAGATGCTAACACCATGATGGCCGCCAGTGAAGCGCTGAAGATGGCGTTCTGTCCAAAGTTGAGTAGAGCGAGGCTGGTGGTGGTCTTGAGAGAGGCATTCTCATATAGCGCCAGAGTCTTGTCATAGTTGTTGGCTTCCCACGTCTCATTGTTGAAGTACTAGAAATAAGAATATAGGTGTGTGATTATAAATACAGGCAAGTATAATCCTACAGAAAGCATTTCATCAGTTATAAATTAGTTGCACATTATTGTTCTTTGTTAATCAATGACAATATTATCACAACATCATCACCATCATTGCTAAAAATTATCAACATCATAATCATAATCACTATCACAATAATCATAACCATCACCACTACTATCAACTTCATGGTTGACATAATCATTATCAACATCAGTCATCATAATAACCATTACTGACATCATCATCACCACCATTACTGACGACAACATCATCAGCAGCAGCAGCATCATCATCATCTTCATCATCATCAGCAGCATCATCATCACAAACATTTTATAATCTTCAACATCACCAACATCATAACCATCATAAAAATCAGCATACCTTGACAGTCTCGTAGTTGATGAGGGAGTCGATGGCGTGGTTGCCTGCATCATTGTCAGCTCTGTTCATTTGCACTCTGAACTTGGTCCTCCACGCCGTGATGCTGAGAGTGAAAGCAGCATAGGCAGCGATGCACGACATTGTGACAGCCGCAAACGGCGCACCTAAGCTAAAGTACTAAAGGAAAAAATAAAATAGGTCATACAAAATCAATCTCAAAACTATTTCATACATATACTTAGAACAATTTGACTTCATCCAGTTGATTAAAGATAAAAAACAAAGTACAAGGTTTAATTTCATTTTCACTCTGAACTTGGTCCTCCACGCCCTGATGCTGAGAGTGAAAGCAGCGTAAGCAGCGATGCACGACAAAGTGACAGCCGTAAACGGTGCACCCAAGCTGAAGTAATAATGAGAAACAAATCAGGACATGAAACATCTCAATTCTCAAAGCCATTTCATATATTTTTTTGAACAATTTCGCTCCCTCAGTTGAATATATGCCTCTTCCAAATAAATACAAGGAGCAAATTTGATGATCCCATGTTTATAGTCTGTTTGATATCAAAGTGATCCATCAACTTCGTAAAATTCAAACCAAAATCACTTGGAGCTTTAACACATCTCTAATTTTTATTTGGCTTATGGTAAGAGAAGAATGAAACAGGCTTTGTTTATTCAAATATCTCCATAATTATGGATATATTAAAGATTGAATTGTAGTCAACAGTATCAGAATAAAGATACTTCAATCATCCATTGTATGATCTGGGCTAAAATCCGACATGAATTTTTCACTAGGTATAAATTGTTTTTATTCTACGAAAATATCAGATTTCAGACGGAAGAATCTTACAATGATATTGGTATATATGATAGAAGACTAGAATATCACTTTTGGAAAATCTTACAAAAATAATGGATAAAAAAAAAATCCATGAGATATTGCGATTACAAGAAACGAATGGATAGAACACCTCACAGCATCATTTCACCAGACACTTTGCTGCCATGACATAAGAATACATTGAAGTCATCACACACTGGACAAAATTAAAGGTGAAAACAAAGTAGGCAGCAGTATCACAGCCACAAATGAAGGACCACAATTGTTGTAAGTTAAAGAAAAACATTAGGGAGGGGTTTACTCATCCTGAGCCCCGAACTAGCTTTTACTGATACTTACCATTATCCCAGTAACAAGGCCCACTTCAAGGATTGTTGGAACTATGTTGAAGACCAGCGCCATCAGAACAAAGTTAATGCCCCTGACAGAGAAAACAAAATTAATAACAAAGAAAAAATCCATAATTATTTATGGACACATAAGTCATTTCAGTACGCTAAGATCATGATATTTTAACATTGTCTCCTAATGCACAAAAGGTCATTAATATGTCTGTTTACAAAAATGAATGTGAATTTATTTTTAGCATGTAGAACTGTAATTATCACATTTAAGTAATTTTAAGTTTCTTCTAAAAACGTTGTTTACAACCTTTTGATGACCTACAAAGTTCACAACCCTGTATTGACTAACTACTATCTGCTTCGTTCCTGCAAACTGTGTTAGACAATGCAAACGCTCTGTCTAACAAGAATAGAAGCTGATATTCATGAACTTGTTATGTCCGCTGTTTTCAAATAACCTTCATATGACATTGTACAATTTTGATGAACTTGACATGACATTCTGCTTCCTTTGGTACATTGGTTCATTATAATGCAGGCATTTGTATGTTTTCATGGCCTTGTGGTGACTCTCTTCAGGTTGGATGACCTCGTTATGACTTTGTACAATCTTGATGACCTTGATTTGACTTTCTACACACCTACTTCTTCTGTCAACTACATTGGACAGTGTCCCAGTCTGCTTTGATAGATGAAAACTCAGATCAAGGCTGAGTACATGAGTGAAGACATTCTTTGAGTCATTCTAGTGTATGACTTTGTATAGAGTTCATGACTTTGTATAGAGTTCATGACCTTGTAGTGACTTTCTCCAGTGCTTATGACCTTGATACGACATTCTAACATACCTGCTTCCTCTGTCAATTGCCTTGGACAGTGCCCCAGTCTGCTTTGATAGATGAAAACTCAGATCAAGGC
Organism: Echinarachnius parma; assembly: GCA_037951105.1. Classification (NCBI taxonomy): domain Eukaryota; kingdom Metazoa; phylum Echinodermata; class Echinoidea; order Clypeasteroida; family Echinarachniidae; genus Echinarachnius; species Echinarachnius parma. Next base: position 10,738 of record JBAMJV010003649.1, on the reverse strand, counting down.
TGAGTAGATGAGAGAAGACATTCTTTGGGTCATTCTAGTGTATGACTTTGTATAGAGTTCATGACCTTGTAGTGACTTTCTCCAGTGCTTCATGACCTTGACATGACTTTCTACATACCTGTTTCCTCTTTCAACTACCTTGGACAGTGCCCCAGTCTGCTTTGATAGATGAAAACTCAGATCAAGGCTGAGTAGATGAGTGAAGACATTCTTTGGTTCATTCTTGTGCATGACTATGTATTGTGTTCATGACCTTGGAGTGACTTTCTCCAGTGCTAATGACCTTGATACGACATTCTACATACCTGCTTCCTCTGTCAATTGCCTTGGACAGTGCCCCAGTCTGTCTTGATAGATGAAAACTCAGATCGAGGTTGTGTAGATGAGTGAAGACGTTCTTGGCGACCCTGCGTATCGAGTTCTGTGCCACCTTAGCAAATACAGCATTCCTCGCTTCGTTGAACAGTGATGCCCCAGCCCTGGCTGCACCATCTAAACATCAATTATAATTGTATGAAATTTTTTTTTTTTTTCAATGAACGAGCAACAAGAACAAAATAAACTAGATAAGTAACTCAAGGCAGTTTGTATAAAAATAGAACAAAATCATTTGGAACATTAGCAAAAAGTTGTTAATTTTGTTTTCTATTTGTGACTGAGATATTTGTTTGAAATTGAAACTATCCTCAGGGATAATTTCTACACTGTATACAACTTCAAGTGTATGGCAATGAGTCAAAAAAATAAAAATCAGACTACTCTGGCATAATAAAAAGAGAAGACAAACTAATCAAAAAATAGTTTGTGTTACATTGGAACGCATTACGTTGTCAAATTATGTTAGTGATGGCAACAAAGTTGTCAATTTCCTATGAAGGCCCACTTTAATTTCATGTAGTCTATTCAAAGGCCACTATTAAACCCTTTTTTCATCGGTACTTACAACCAAGAAGAAGCGTAGTGGCGACGGTCGCTCCTGTCCCGACTGATGCCACAGCATCAGCAGCAGTCTGGTACTCATTGAGGTGATCTATTGCATATTTGAACAGGAATGGGACATACACATTGGATAGCTGTAGAAGAGAGAGTGAGAGAGAGGGAGAAACAGATGAATTTCTGTTAGCACTTGTGACTGGAAGAAAATTATTGAACCTTTATAGCATTGGTAATGTTCCAGCTTTTAACATATATGAATGGTTCGTTATATATATATATATATAACGAACCATTCAATTTCTTGGCACATACTAAAGATGCATAAACAAAATCAAATGTAACTTTAAAGGAGAAAAAATGTATTGTTAAAGGAGTTAAAAAATGTATTGTTATCAAGGGAGAGACTAAACTAACTTTTGCCCTGAACAGAAGAGAGAGGGCTGTGATGACTCTAGCTTTGATGCCAAGATCTCCCTTATATATGCCAACACCCTACTTGGTCTGCTACATCCACCTTGGCGGGAATGCTACCCAGGGAGAAAATATTCAAACTTACTTTTGCTCCGATTAGCAGAGAGAGGGCCGTGACGACTCTGGCTTTGATGCTGAGGTCTCCCTTGGGCCAAACATACCCCAGCATGGCTTTGAACAATATGCCAACATTATACTTGGTCTGCTACATCTACCTTGGCGGGAATGCAACCCAGGGAGAAAATATTCAAACTTACTTTTGCTCCAATCAGCAGAGTGAGGGCCGTGACGACCCTAGCCTTGATGCCGAGGTCTCCCTTGGGCCAAACATACCCCAGCAATTCCTTGATGATTTCCCAACCACCTACTTGGTCTTTTACGTCCACCTTGGCAGGAACGCCCCCCATCCCGCCACTGTGAAATTCTTGGCAAGGCTGATGGCTGACCACAGATACACATGGCTGGAGTAATGGACTCTGCAAAAGAGAAAAACAACATGAAAGAGATAGATTTTTGTTTGCCCATGTTGGCACTGCTGGACAAGTGATACTAAGACTCATCAAGACTGGATTTGAGCAGCTAAAACAATGACAAGTAAATAATGATAGGCCTACTGTGATATTTGGTTGGCCAGCTGGGCAAGAATTAGTAACATAAATTAAATGTACATGTATGTGGTGTGATTCTGACTTTTTGTAGCCCTGGGCCAGTGGGAAATCTAAATTGATCCAAATTTGCCTTCGATCAACCAAATATTGTGATCTAGGAGAACGTTATTCACATTGATGAGATTATAATTATATAAATAAATAATGTATAATTCAATTAAAGAATACTGCAAATTTTGCTTTTCAACGACTTCAGTTCAGGACTGGTGGTGAAAATGCTTGGGCCGGGGTCTATCAACGGAGAATGCATAATGTTACAACAAAATGAAACCTACCTGTCACAGGGAAAGAATTAATTCTTCATTTCAGTGGGCTACTTTTTAAATTTGATGGATATCGCAAAATACTTTGCGTAATGTCCTATGGTAATTTTAGGGGCTGCCTACTGAGGGGGCTTTTTTGAAAATTAGGGGGTAAAATCGCCCTCAGCCTCTGTGTATTTCCTACCCTTGAATAGGTTTATCTCACCTGCTTTGCCGATAATGTGCATATTGGATGCTTGTGCTGCCAATAAGGAGTCTCCACATCAATCTCCCTGTATGTGTACGACCTCGAACTTGGGTTCCTACTGTTTGGGTCTGCATTCTACATGTTGGAAATAAAAGAGAAACACAAATCAGCATTCTCTCCCAATTATCTTTAATTCATTGATATCAGATTAACAGATGTATATAAATTAGTCTAGTAATACATGAAACATAACATAACTCAGAAGATTATATCCCCAAAATTCATTAAGATTCCATATAATATGCTTAGCACTCCACAAAGATGTCACAAAGATTGGAAAGTTGTGATTTTGGCCAGTCTCACAATTTACTGCAGCCTGCCTATGACATAGGTATTAGAGTGCTTAAATACCATAGACTAAGTCTATATCTATTATAGTCGGTCTTATAGTTATAGTTAGACTATAGTCCATACATCATGATCATTCAGACAATACTGTCAGTGTCATTTGACACGAGTTTGACATGACAATTACGGCTTAAAGTGATCCAAGTAGTGCTGTAACTGACCTTGATGATGGGATCGTTTGATCGGATCGGCAAAATTTTATCGATCTTCGAAATCGGATCGATGATCGGGATCGGATGATCGGCTATAAAAAAAAAAAAAAAAAAAAAAAAAAAAAAAAAAAAAAAAAAAAAATCGTTTTTTTTTTCTTTGGAAAATGATCCCCAAAAAACACAATTTGGGAATATAAATGAATACCAAAGCAACATATATCCATATTAATAAGCCCAAGGTAATCTTGTACGGGTATGCTTTCATTTCAAACTTATTACCTCTTCTTTTACAAAATTACTCACGCCGATTTTGAGCTTAGTCCCATGTGATTAATTTGGCGTAACCTTTCAGAAACACATGGGACTAAGCTCAAAATCGGCGCGAATAATTTTGTAAAAGGAGAGGTAATCAGTTTTAAATGAAAGCATACCCATACAAGATTACCTTGGGCGTATTAATATGGATATATGTTGCTTTGGTATTCATTTATATTCCCAAAATATGTTTTTTGGGATCATTTTCCAAAGAAAAAAAAAACGTTTTTTTTTTTTTTTTTTTTTTTTTTTTTGCCGATCCGATCTTCCGATTTTTTCTGCATGATCGGAAATCGGCAAAAACGGTCCGATCATGTATGATCGGATCGTGATCGGCATGCCGATCCAATGATCGGTTACAGCACTAGATCCAAGTAAAGTGTCTAACTCCACGAAAATTACCTGGAGCTTCCTCGTTTCTCTTCTGCCGTGTTGTTTAGCTTATGGTAAGAGAAGAATAAAATAGGGTTAGATTTTTTCAAATGTCCCTTTAGTATGAAGATAATTATCATTGAAAATCATCATCTCAAAACCGTTGCCCAACGGTTTTGGTAAAAAGTACAATTGGCGTAGCTGAACACGCCCGGCCGGCGCGCCACGCGATCACGGACCGGGGCCGGCGCGCCACGCGATCACGGACCGGGCTCGGCGCGCCACACGATCACGGACCGGGGGCGGCGAATTGGCCGAAACCTTCCCGATAGACAGGGCAGCGCAACGAGTCGATGTACCCAACTGTTGAGCCAAGCGCACAAATTCTGTACCGTCTGTATACACAGGTGCGGATATCGTCATACGACAGGCCATCAGTATTCGGTGATAAAATATGAACTCAATATTCGTTTTTTTCACTAGGTAAACACTAAACAGTGTTCGTTTTCTTTCAAACTTTCACAAATCTTTCAATTGTATTTTACAATGATATTGATATAGGATTGAAGTCTCAAATGTCATTCTGTACAATATCTGACACTTTACAGGGATCACGACTTAGTCTTAGATAGTCATTTTGCATTTTTGGCGAGGTTGGAATCAGGGGCGTCGATCACGGGGGGGATGTGGGGGATATATCCCCCCCAATATTTCAGGTGGGAGGGATGGCCTGTATTATCATCCCCCCCAATATTTGGGGTTCAAAAATATAATATAATAACATTAAAATGAAGGAGCATTGCCCCCTCTCATAAATGGAAGTTGCTACTATAGTCTTCTTTAAACCACTTTTTGATAATGCTAAACTGCCCAAATCCAAAATCTTCCGGGGCTGCGCCCCTGGAACCCCCATTAAGGTTATTTGACCCAGTACCAGCCCTGTACTCATTAAATAGTTGTATTCAGGACTTCTCTCTTGGCAAACTTTCAGGCGATCCTGGCCCACTGTGTGTTGCGCTTCGCCCACTAAATTTGAGCTAACTATACAATAGTTAATTGTATTTCTGGATATTACAAATTCCAAAGCTTCCGGGGGCTTCGCCCCCTGGACCCCCAATAGGCTTTCCAATGTGGGTATCCCTTTACTTATTCTATTCAGGGTTCCATCAGGATGATTGCAATCGACAGTATTTATCTATCAGGCTAAAATTCATCCATACTTGGACAGTGCCCTCATCATAACAGGATGCTTCCAATGTGCACTTAATAATCTTCCAATCTCTAAACAGCTAATTCAAAAGCCAATTAACTAAAGAATAGTTAACTCTATACTTACATACAGGGCGTATCAAAAAAAGCGTTACACTTTTGAAAAATCTGTCAAAATTACATTTCAAAATATTTTGAAGATTTTTTCATGTCGATAGATTCCCAATCGTCTCATCTATCAAGTGCCACTAACAAAACAAATTTTCGTTCACGCTTGGGCGAACACTGAGTGTTTTTGTCCAGAGTGTGAAAAATGACTTGCGCCAAATTGAAAGAAGAGGGAAAATTAAACCACCAGTCCGTACTACCATTAAAACAAATTGATCCTATGCATAAATTTAGGATTATGTTATGATCATAGGCGTACCCAGGGAGGGGTCACCCCCCCCCCCCTTAGACCAAACAATTTTGGGGGGTTTAACCCCCCCCCCCCCCCATTTCAAATTTTAACTGTTCTCGAGACCAAATGTCAATGGTCTCGACCGTCATTTTCGATGGTCTGTCTCGACCTCGAAAAGTGTGAAAAACTGTGGTCCCGGCCTCGAAAATGTCAAGTTTTCCACGGCCACCACCCCCCCCCCCCCCCCCCCCCCCCCCCCGCCCTCGTTTACAGGATTCTCAACCACTTGGTCTTGTGGCCGGACATGATCGGTCTCGAAAATGCCAAAATTTCGTGGTCTCGCCTGCGAACATTTTCTACGACTACCACCGGTCCCCCCCTACCCCCCATCCCCCACTCCCCCCCCCCCCCCTTCCCCCCTGCTTACCGGATTCTCAACCACTGGGTCTTGGTCTTGGTCTTGGTCTCGAAAATTGTGGACCGGACCTGGCCACGATCTTGAAAATGTCGAAAATTCGCAGTCTCGGCTGCGAAAATTGTCTACGTCTACCCCCCCCCCCCCCACCCCCTTTCCCGCTTACCTGATTCTTAACCACTTGGTCTTGGTATCGGCCTTGAAAATTGTGCACCGGACCTGGTCTTGGTCTTGAAAATTTTGCAGGTACTTCGTCTCGGCTTTGAACATTTTCTACCCCCCCCCTCCCGCTGACAATTTTTCTTCTGAACCCCCCCCCCCCTTGAAACATCCTGGGTACGCCACTGGTACCCACTGGTTATGCTAGTCTAGGAATTATCTGGCAAAGAGCAATTTATTTGAATGGGAGTACTTATTCAGACTGCTGGTTTAATTTTCCCTCTTCTTTCAATTTGGCGCAAGTCATTTTTCACACTCTGGACAAAAACGGTCAGTGTTCGCCAAGCGTGAATGAAAATTTGCATTGTTAGTGGCACTTGATAGATGAGACCATTGGGCATCTATCGACATGACAAAATCTTCAAAATATTTTGAAATGTAATTTTGACAGACTTTTCAAAAGTGTAACGCTTTTTTTTTTATACGCCCTGTATAGACAACATCTGTATATATGGATATTACAAATCCCAAAGCTTCCGGGGGCTCCGCCCCCTGAACCCCCAATAAGCTTCCCAATGTGGGTATCCCATTACTGAGGCTATTCAGGGTTCCATCAGAATGATTGCAATATATGCATCTATCAGGCTAAAGTTCATATTGGACAAAGCCCAGCTCATAACATGATGCTTGCATTGTGCACAATTTCTAAACAGCTGAATTAAAAAGCTTTGGGGCCCCATCCCCCCCCCCCCCCCTCAGCCATAAAAAAACCCGGGCACGCTGCTGGGTTGTCGCTTCGCTCCCTCGCCAGAGATTGTCAAAATGACGAATATCATCCCCCCCAATGGCGAGAAGAAATCGACGCCCTTGGTTGGAATCATGTCAATCTTGTCATCATGGATGGTCAATTGACTTGTTTGTAGTTTAATAATATACCTTCCCTTAAAATATTACTCGGTGTAATCTATATGGTCATCCATGGACCATTTATCCAGCGGCTTACCACAGCTCAGTTAACTAGAGAGTAATAAGTAGAGTAGAATTACACGTAATTACGTAACTTAACACCACACATACACTCATCGCCATTCACTTACGTGTTCGAACGTGCTGTTGACATGCACCACATCTTACACAAAATCATGCTACTTCAGTAAGCAGCATCATCACCATTATCGATCACAATCAGGCGCTAATATATTTGTTTTATGCATTAACTCACCATTTCACTCCAGATGGAACTTTCAAAATGAAAATTCTTGTCCAAAATGTGTAAATTTAGCTAATTTCGCGTTAACGTCGACGTGAATGCCTGTTTCTAGCATGCTGACTGTGTTGTAATGGCGACTCGGTTTTTTCTGGTTCGTGTCCGAGTGCGCTCGCTACGCTGCAATTACGTACATGCGACACAATGCATTGCATAGCGATGTTTAGTTACGTGACGCTGCTACTGTGCACTCTCTTCGAGTGTCGACCATTCGAGATCGGATGTTGATCTTCCATCAAGACGTTGACTATTAACGCCGTAATTATGTGAACCAATGTCATCACGCTCTGCTACCAACATACATTCATGTGACTAAATGATTACGCCTTGTAAAAGACTAGTTGAACGAACTTTCATGTTTACATGTTATCACATGTTTACATGGTTATGCCATAGCCAGCCATAGCTGGCGCGTGTACAGTCGGCCTTTTCCTGCCAATTCCCGAAGGAAGACGGACTCACAAAATTTTCCCGCTGAAAATGCAGATTTGGTGAGCATAGCAGAACGTATTTTTATTAAAATTTGTATAATAAAAAATGATCAAATGTTGCACTATCCATTTATATATAGCTGGAGCGCAAAAGAAGTGAGAAAGAGAAGGTATGTGAGAGAGAAAAATCGGAAAGGTAGCTTCGACCACGATAAGCACTAGTGTAAGGTAAATGGTTACTGTATGACTATGTACAGAACCATCTTACAGTGTAGATGTGCTTAACACCACATCTACACTGTACAATGGTTCTGGGAGAACCATTTACCTTACACTAGTGCTAATCGCGGTCGAAGTAACTTTTACGTTTTTTCTCTCTCACATACCTTCTCTTTCTCACTTCTTTTGCACTCCATCAATACATGAATGTATTGTGCCACTTTTTTATTATTTGTTATTATATAAATGGCTGGCTATGACATAACATATCGCGCGGTACGGTAGCTCTATATCGATATCATGTAAACATGAAAGTTCGTTTACTAGTCTTTTACAAAGCGTACTTGAATGTATGTTGGTAGCAGAGCGTGATGACAGGCTTCACATAATTACGGCGTTAATAGTCAACGTCTTGATGGAAGATCAACATCCGATCTCGAATGGTCAACACTCGAAGAGACCAGCGTCACGTAACTAACATCGCAAGGCAATGCATTGTCTCGCATGTACGTAATTGTGGCGTAGAGAGCGCACTCTGACTCGGACCAGAAAAATACTGAGTCGCCATTATAACACAGGAAGCATGCTAGAAAGAGGCTTGATACGTTGATGTATCTTCGAAAATGGGCTAATTTCTACCTTTTTGCCAATATTTTCCCAAATTAAAGTGCCATCAGGAGTAAAATGGTGAGTTAATGCATTCAACATGTTTCTTAGAGTATGAATGTGAAGCATAATTTTCATGCTTTGGTTGTGTTAAGTCAACGCTCGAAATTAGCATAGGCCCGATGGCCCGGGGCCACCAAAAATTGCTGTCGGGCCAGTAAAAACTCATATTTCCAATGTTTGCTGGCCCGAATCGGGCCACCAAATATTGAAACTATTGTGCACAATGTTATGGTACTTATTGCAAATTTGATACCTCACAGAAAATACATAATTTTTTGTTTAAAAAGAGCGGAAAGAGACTTCAATAATAAACAGTTTCAGTGTTATTTTTTTCTCCCCACAGCTCAAAAAGCTAAAGACGCACATGTATGCACAGCGCAAATTATGATAATTAGCATTAGTTGTGATTGCATGTGCATGTGACTCTGTCAGTGAATGTGATTGTGATGTGAGTTGTGAAGCCGCGATGTTGTGACTTGCCGATATTTGTTTACGAAGAATCTGATGCGTGTTTGATCAATAAAACACCACAATTTTAAAATATGGTATGTTTTCAGACAACATTGCACAGAATTTTGAGGTCAAAAAACGGTGAGTTTGTCCTCTTCTACCATTTTTGTTTTGTCACAGAACATATGCCGAGGCTACGCCATGGCTATGACTGTGTCTCTTTTGGAATTGAAATTGTCAATCATAGTTTTACATGCATTCGATCGCTGTGATGTTTTGATGAAGATAATGTGATTAATGAATAAAAAGACCCGACACACTCACATTCATCCTCATTAATGTTTATTTAATTCATCTTGCAAACAAAACAAAGGGTTAAGAAAAAGTAATGTCTAGCCTAGTACGCAGGAACTATGTTATTGTAGTAATTTAATTTTGTTTTTCTTTATTTTTTCGGGCCAGTAGATTTTGGTTTCGGGCCACCAAAATTGAAAAAATACTAATTTTACTGGCCCGACCGGGCCACCAGCAAAAAAAGTTAATTTCGAGCGTTGGTTAAGTTAACATAATTTTCGGAAGATGTAGTGCATGGTTCCCTTACGTTCATACCACGTAAGTGAATGGCAATGAGTGTATGTGTGCTTAACACTACAGTTACTAGTTAGACCAACATAACGTAAAAACGAACGTATGGGACCGTACATTAATTTAACGCTGTTCTTCCATTCGTTCTTAAAACATAATATACACGAAAATCTCAGCATCTCACCTGGAAAAGCACGCAGGATCGTCGAAGCAAGTGACTGTAGTTGTTGGTTATCGGCAATTTTCCCGATGATACACTCGTTATATGGCGAAAATTGCCACTCCCTCTGAGGGAAAAATGCCTCAAGAGCGCTGCCATTTTTGTTTCATCAGAGGCGGCTTTTCCTCGAGGTCAATGAACTTTGTTGGGCAGCAGCCGCTGCGCGCGCAGAGGGGTTTAACTACTAAAATTATACAAAAGTGAAAAGACATGTAATTTCTTTATTCATATAATTTTCCCCGGAGCTTCTCCAAATTGTTTCCTACTGCCTTGCCTGCCAATGAACTTTGCGAACAGACGAGCAGATAATCTAGCCTTCTACTACTAGGGAACGAATCGTGTGGGGGGGGGGGGGGGGGGGGGGGCTTGTGGAAAATAAGTTGAAGGCACTGCTAAAACATCTAGGCTAAACCATGAGCAGTATAATAGTCTCTAGGCTTAACATATCGGACAAATTGTGGCCTGATCTCTTTCATTTTTTTTTTGGGGGGGGGGGGGCGTGGAATCTTATCAAATTATTGGGGGCACATGCACTTCTGCAACAAGTAGGCCTATATATTAGTCAAACAATCAACCTTCCAATTTATCTATTGGGACTAGATAAGAACTATCATTCGAAATATGACATGTATTGGACATTTTTCTACCAGTGTTTAGATAATTGCCATACTATACCAGCTCCTGGCCCGAGGGAGGGGGTCACTCCCAACATTGACTGTCTTCGCACCCGCGTCCAAAAATTGTCAAAGGGTATCTTTTCAGCTATACGGCGTTGTCAACGTTTTCCTTTAAAAGGGGGCGGTTTTCAGCACTCATTCGAAAACACACACAAAAAGGGTACTTTTCAGGTGCACGTCGTCGACATTTTCCTTCAAAAGGGTTGGTTTTCAGCACTCGTTAGAAAAAACCCAGAAAAGGGTACCTTTTCAGGTGCACAATTTT